>LDEF01000056.1:2866-144949 GCA_001455505.1 Leptographium lundbergii
CAGCTTTGCTATTTTCACACATTCCTTTCCAACTTGCATCGACATCCTGTCCGGGTGTCACGCCAAGTTGGGCTACAGTGATGTGCTCCGATATCATATGGCGACATATTTCCGGGCCGCAACCGGCCGGTCTGTGCCGCCACTGGCTGCGGCAGTTCAAGGCGACTGGCTGATAAGTATGACCGCCAGAATATACCCGACAGAAAGAGGCGTGAATGTCTCGATCCTTCATGTTTTATGAAACATCCAATCGTAATGGCCACAAGCACCAGCTCAGACCCTCAAGAGGCACTCGACATGTCCGGAGCAGCCAGGACGGAATCGAGTTCGACGCCCTCGGACTCTCCGTCGTTGTCTTCGTCGGGCTCTCTGTTCTCGCCTGCATCGTCGACAGACTCCGTTCCCAATCCCGACCTGACTATTCTGGAGAGGAACATTGACGATCCACGAACGCTGCGCGTGATTGTAATTGGCGGCGGCATTACTGGCGTCACTGCTGGCATCCTGCTACCGGCCAAGGTGCCAAATATTAAGCTCACGATATACGAGAAAAACAAAGATTTTGTGAGAGCCAGAATTAGCCCCATAATATCTCTGGTTCTTCTCACCCGCTGACAAGCAGCAAACAGGGCGGCACCTGGTTTGAAAACACATATCCGTAGGTCTCCCTTCTGCTGCCATTCTCGATGGCTTGCTGACCAGGCCAGCGGTGTCCGCTGCGATGTCCCATCCCACGTTTACCAGTCGACGTTTGCGCCCAATGTCGAGTGGTCCGACAAGTTCTCACCAGGCGCTGAGATCCGAGACTACTGGCAGAGCACGGCACACAAGTACGACGTCTACAAGTATGCCGTCTTTGGCCGCCGCGTCGAGGACCTCTCTTGGAGCCCGGCCGAGGCCGTTTGGCATGTCACCGTCCGCAACATCGACACCGGCGACGTCGAGCTGGCAACGGCCGACTTTGTGGTCACGGCTACTGGCCGCTTCAACGCGTGGCGGCTGCCCGATTTCCCTGGCCGGTCTAACTACCGCGGCGTCCTCCGGCATGCCTCCGACTGGGACGGCGACTTTTGACATCGCAGGCAAGCACGTGGCTGTCATAGGAAACGGTGCCAGCGGCATCCAGCTCGTGGCCAACATCCAAAAGACCGTCGGCCACTTGGACAACTATGCCCGCAACAAGACGTGGATCGCAACCTCGCTGACGGGCGAAAACCGCACTGTTGAGCCACAGCCCATTCCAGAAGCACTCAAGAAGACCTTCCGGGCGGATACGCAGGCCTATCTCAAGTTCCGCAAGGAGATTGAGGACCGGAACTGGCGCCGCTTCAAGACCTTCATTCGCGACTCGGAGGAAATCAATAAGATGAAGGAGGCCTTTGTCGACATTATGAAGCGCCGGCTTGCAAAGAAGCCGGAGCTCATCGACGAGCTCATACCCGACTTCTCGCCCAATTGCCGCCGCCTAACGCCAGGACCGGGATATCTGGAGGCCCTGACGGAGGACAACGTCGAGTACATCCGGACGCCCATTTGCCGTCTCACCGAGACCGGCATCGAGACCGAGGATGGACGCCATCGCGAGGTCGACGCCATCTTCTGCGCCACCGGCGCAAACGTCGACATGATACTTCCTATTCCATCCGTGCTGGCGGCCGCGACCTGCGTGAGGACTGAGTCCCCGGCGGCAACCCGGGCTTTCCCAAGACCTATCTCGGCAATGCAGCGCCCGGCTTTCCAAATATTCTTTTTGTCCACGGGCCCAACAGCTCCGGACCCTCGGGCTCGCTTCCGCACAGCGTCGAGAGCCAGATAACGTTTGTGGCCAAGCTGCTGCGCAAGGTCGCACATGAGGGCATCAAGACCATCGTTCCATCAGACAAAGCTGCCGACGACTTCACCGCTTTTATGGACAGCTTTTTCAAAAAGACCGTCCTGACTGAGGCCTGCAGCTCCTGGTACAACGGCGGCCGTGTTGGCAACCGGATCGTCGCTCTCTGGCCCGGAAGTTCCAGCCATGCTGCGCTGGTCCGACAGAACCCGCGATGGGAGGACTGGGACTACGAGTATTTGTCTGACTCGGGAAACCGCTTCCTCTGGTACTTTGGCAACGGCATCACAAAGCGAGAGACGGATCCCAATGCCGACATGACGTCCTACTTGCAGGCGGCCGACGATGTGGACCTTCGTGCGGTGCACGAGCTCTGGTGGGTTTGAGGATATGCACGTTAACTCGTTTCTTATATCAAAGCAGAGAATCAAATGACGATAGTGCTAGGCTCCGCTGGAATAGCTGGAGACTTCTAATATCTGATACAATTTCATTATGAACGTATCGCACAACACAATCGTTGTCCCCCACAACACTGTCGTGAGTTCCATCAATTACAGGACATTGTGGCCATCCGATGCTAGATCTATGGCTTTCCTCTCCACACCTCCGTTGCAAAGTCTTCAAGCTTGGTGAAGCTCAAGTCCGGCAGTAGCTTGTTCCACTCGTTTGAAACGCCCCAGGCACCTTTGGCACAGCCAAGAAGTATGCCCACAAGAATGGTTCTGAACATTGCGTCCGCCTCCTCTTCCGAAACACTAGGGTGGCGCATGCCCAGTTTCCAAGATGCAGTAAGTCGTCCAGCTTCAAGACCTTCCACTTCGACCGCCTGGACCGTAAAGGGCTCTCCTACATTGCGTCAGTATTTTAACAGAACGATGAACAGTTGTTTGATTTATACTACCTACCGCGCACGCGTTTGCAAATGTCAACGATCTCTGAAATGGTTAGGCTGTTTCCTCGGATGCCCCCGACCTCGGGCCATTCGCCTTCGAAGTCCACAGCACGTGCCACAACCGCTGCCATGTCCTGAATAGTAGTCAGGCTGATGACCGGGTCGAGCCCATCGATGATGATAGCACGACGGTTTTCCAAATCAACAAAAGTGTTTAGTTGTGTTAAGTATTCGGCCGTCCGGTGAGGAGTTGCCAGATAATTAAGAAACAATCCAGGCTGAAACATGCAGTATTCCAAAACCTGTAGTAGACGGAGTGTCAGAATACCAGAACAGAAAAAGAAAAAACAGGAACGTTTCAGCGGAAGTGCGAAAGGGCCGCCACGTCACCTTTCCATTCTTGTTCACCAACTTCAGATACTCCTTGATATCATCTTTTCCCTCCCAGAGTGGAATTCCGGCTCCACGGCTATGCATAGTAAGTTTTTGTTGGAATTCTGGTTGCTAAATGGGCTTCCCTTACCTTCCCAGTCGCTCGGAGCAAACCGCTTCACACCGGCCAAAACAGTTGCATCTATAAGATTCTTTTGCGCCGCACTGCCTGGGTCATGCAGGGGCTGGATAAATGAAAGGACAACGTCGGCACCTCGCACATTGTTCGCCAGCTCCTCTTTATTGTCGTAATTGGTCTTCTGGCGGGACACCCCGTACCAACTGTTGTTTTTCACGGTCGTGTCCTGTGTACTGGTTAGTCACTGGTATTGATTTTGTCACTGAGAGCCCCAATAAAGTACCCGATGACTAAGTATGACAATTTTGTGCTTTCTGGCAGCCACCAGCGCACTTATGACTTCACTGGCAACCTCCATTTTGGGGAGTTTAGCTCGGGGACTCGTAAGTATGCCTTGGCGTTATCCTCACCTCCAGAGCCACCAGCAACGATGATATTCACCATGATAATAAGAGCAATAGGTTTTCTTTCGTTACATTTGACGATGTTGCTATCCACTTCAATTTAGATATGTACCTACAGTGGCTTTGTGTACTCCGTAGTCAACCTGAAGATGTGGTGTATCCGGTATGCGCAGACTAGCCAATAGGAATTAAGTCTCGGTATCCGAAACTCTCTAAATGCCCGCTCTAAGGATTACGGAGTATTTGAACGGAGTACCACTACGAGTACCCTTTGACACCCCTGTCCATACCTGTTTATACGAGCATGTTGTCCTATTGTAGACGTGAACTATGCGCACATCCTGCGCGCCTTAGCAGCCGAGAACATGGGGGACGAAAGGCAATACAATACAAAGTTCTCAAACATAAGCAGGATTCGATTGGGCTCTAGCTATAGTCTCATAGATAAGAAGAAAGCTACGGAGTACAAAGGCCGAATATACAGCACTCCAACACGTGGCGTATTTATATATCTCCCGGTGCACTAAACCAATAATTCTCGTGTATCGTCGTCAAGTCATGTTTCGAGTCCCAGGGACTACCCTCTAGACTCACACCTTTGGCTTACGGCCATAGACCACGCGTTGCTTTATGTAAGAATGGAAATCGCCCTTTGTAAACTCGCGGCGCAGGTGGGCAGTGAACACCATAATCTGCTCCGTTGTCCAGCCGAGGGTGGTGGACATGAATAGAATCCAACCTTCAACGTCGTTGAGGGTACTGTACATGATCAACTCGCCGATCTCGCGCTGGCGTTTGTCCTTGGGCCAGGTTCCGCTAGGGCATTTAAAGTTCACCACCTGTATGTCGACGAAACCGGCCGCCTCCATGGCCTTCATTTGCAGGTCATCCTCAATCACACGGGCTGTACGGCCGATCTTATCGCCGCCCTGGAAGAAGATGGGACCCCACTGTGCACACGCCGAATTGGCGGGCAGTGAGCCATCGTCGGAAGAAACCTGTGGCGACGCCTCGTGGCTCTCAAGGTAGCCTCCTGGCTCTAAAACGGTGTACGCCTCTCGGAACAAGGCATACCAGTCAGGGATACTGCCGACAAGGAACTGTATGTGGACATAGTCAATACTCCCGGGGGCAAAGGTCCAGGACTGCGTGCAGTCCTCGATCTCACTGTATAAGGTTAGCAAGCCGATCTAAAAACATCTTTGGTATAAGCGTGCGTACAATACAAGATTTGGCGGCACCCATATAGGCTGGATAGGCGAGACATCCGTTCCGATTACAGTGGTATTAGGGTGGGCGTCTGCAAAATCACTGTTTTGTTAGCGTGTAAGCGTTTTACGTTCGATAGAAAGGTATATACATTGCCCAAATGCCTAAGCAATTATCAGTACTATTTCTAAGTTAAGCTAAAGGCGATAATGTTTAAGGAATTAGCTTACCGGTCCCAGTACCAATGTCCAAAACTTTCTATAATCAGTCTATGTTAGGAACTATTAGGAGACAAATTGTGGTAAGAAGAGCAGACCTTCGGATTTTTCAAGGGCGCCAGAAAGAGTTTCTCGTCCAAGAGAAGAGTAGATGCATGGTTGCTACATTGAAAAATGCGTTAATGTCTACACAGGCTCTCGTGCACTTTCAAAACTCTTACAACATGTCCAAAGAGTCGCTGTGTCGGCTGTCGTTTGATCCCCAGTACTGAGCATTGCCTCGGTCGCTGTGGTAGGTGCGGCCTTTCAACGTCTTATAATGAAGGATTGACGAGGTCATAGAGGCGGTCGAAGATTGCACTTCGGTGATCGCTAATTCGTCATCGTAGTCATCCTACCGCTGTTAGTTTTGCAGATTATACTCCGTACGGTGAAATTGTAAGCATTCTAGGCTTACAGGGGCTTCATTCCAGTGCTCGCCAGGAAGCACTACCACGTCTGCCGCCGGTACAGAAGTATTTTCCCTTTCTGGCAGCACGACGGCAGCAGGAGACGAAGCGCTTGAAGACATAGTGTGGCGATGTCAGATAGAAAACAAGTACAAAAGTATTGCGCTGGCTTTCTCAGTCGTAAAGCAACGGAGAAGGGCAGGGAAAGCAGCCAAAGAACCGAAAATTTGCTCTACAGAGTAGAGAATAAAGGAATCGTCCAAAGATCCACGGGTTGGGCCTGTGCATGCATTTTAAGAACATTGGAAGGAAATAACACGACTTTTGGCAAGGGCCAGACAAGTAGACCCGCTTCTGTGCATTGCATGGTCGTGACGGCTGTACGGAGTACTAGCAGCTTCCTGAGGTAGTAATCGTTGAACGAAAAGGGTGACCAACAGGTCAGCCCATACGGAGTACAAGCCTCCCACCGAATACATGCAAGCCCATCATCTGCAAGTGTACTCGTATGCTTGCACCTGTCGAATGAACTAGACCAGAATGGGAGGGGTGTGCGCGGTTGTGCCGTGAAATGAGAATGTACACGTACTGTGTAGCGCAGGGCGCTATTTAGTAAGGGATTTGATGCACGTCGCCATAGGTCAGACGTACCGCAACCACAACAAGACACACGCTTACTAGGCACAGATAATTTGGCATATGTATACACCCTGCGAGCCATATCAGGTAGGATAATAGGGGACAACGGGTAGTATCTTATAATGTAAAGCTTACATACGAAGCACATATTAGGCGAAATTCGAATAGGCTGTGGATGTGGTCTTAAAATTTATAGCAAGCTACAAAGGCTAAAAACAACACTCTAAACATGCAGTGCATTTCCGGATCTCTTAATGACAAAAGTGTAGTCATATATCGTCGTAAAATCACGTTAAGATCTCAAAGACAGCCCCAGTGACTCACACATCCGGTTTGCGACCATAAACCTTTCGTTGCCAGTGGTAGTTATGGTAGTCGCCCTTTCTGAGCTCGCGGCGTAGGTGGGAATTGTAAACAGTGATCTGTTCGTTTGACCAGCCAAGCGTGTTGGACATAAACAGAATCCAACCTTCGACGTCGTTGAGGATGCTGATCATAACCATCTCGGCTATCTCGCGCTGGTGTGGGTCTTTGGGCCAGATGCCACTGGGGCACTTGACATTTTTAACGTGTATGTCAACGAATCCGGCAGCCTCCATAGCCTTTACCTGCAGGTTTTGCTCTAGCACACGGCACGTATGGCCAATCTTGTCGCCACCCTGGAAGAATATGGGACCCCACTGCGCGCCTGCCGAATTAGCTGGCAGTGAGTCGTCGTCGGAAAAAAGCTGGGGTGACACCTCGTAGCTCTCAAGGTAGCCTCCTGGTGCAAGAGCCGTGTATGCTTGCTGGAACAGAGCATAATAATCGGGGACGCTTCCAAGAAGGCACCGCATGTGAACGAAATCAAAAATACCAGCGGTAAAGGTCCAGGGTAGGGTAAAGTCCTCGATCTCGCTGCGTTTATATTAGCAAGCCGAACTGGCACCAGTTGTACGTTAAACAGTATATATGGGAGACACACAAGCGAACATTAGGAGGGACCCAGGTAGGCTGAATCGGTGAAATATCCGTGCCAATCACGGTGCAGTCCGGGTTGTCGTCAGCAAAGTCGCTATATTGTTAGCAAACTAAACTTTGCGCCACTATAGGCAAGAGAAGATGCTTTATTCATACATTGCCCAGATACCTATAAGAATGTTAATATATACTTTCTAAAGCAGATTAAGAAGCAGCCTAGCTAAAAGGTCGGCTTACCCGTTCCTGTGCCAATGTCCAGCACTTTCTATAGCAAACCTACATTAGCTAATGGTGGGTCATATAAATTTGGAAGTCGAACCGTGCCTTTGGATTTTTTAGTGGTGCGATATAAAGTTCATCGTTCCAACACATGTTAAAGGCATGATAACTACATAGTAAAGTAAGCGATCTGTAAAGATAGGACTCGTCATAAATCGTGGGGGTTCTTACAGCATGTCCAAGGACTCGCTGTGTCGATCGTCGTTGGATCCCCAGTACTGAGCTTTGCCGCCCATTTCGCTGTGGTACGTACGGCCACGCAGAGTCCGATATTTCAGAATTGAAGAGGATATAGAGGCCGTCGACGATTGCAAATCTGTGCCAACGGCTGAGTCTCTGTCGTTTTCATCGGCATCGTCCTACATCAGTCAGAATCAAATTGTCTGCGTCGAGGGGTTTGCGGTCATTTTGAACTTACAGGGATTTCAGCCCAGTGCTCAGCAGGAAGGACCTCAGCTACTGCCGTAGGTACAGAAGGCCCTGCCTCTGACAGCGCGACGGCAGCAGGAGACGAAGCGCTTGTAGACATGATGTGGCGATATCAGCCAGAAAAAAAGTACGAGTACAAAATATCGCGTTGACTTTTTCAGTCGTAAAATAACAGAAAGGCAAGGGAAACCTGCTAAATAACCTAAAAAATTACTCTAGACAGTGAGGGGAATCATCCAAAGATCCACTGGTTGGGCCTGTGCATGCATCAAGAACATTGGAAGAAAGTGGCACGAGCGACTTTTGGCAAGGGACAGGCGAGTAGACCCGCTTCTGTGCATTGCATGGTTGTGATGGCTGTATCGTATTAGAAGCTTCCTGAGGTAGTACTCGTCGAACGGAAAGGGCGACCAACAGGTCATCCCATACAAGCCTTCCACCAAGTACATGCAAGCCCACTATCTGCAAGTGTATGCTTGCACCTGACAGTTGTGATTCGTCTGTTATCTTGCAGCGAAAACTTCCGCGAAAACTGCAGAGATGCAACCGCTGAAGCGAGTAGCACAGATATGAGGGTTTGCATGCGAGTACTCCTTAATCCGTACTCCGTACATGATACGATATGTGACCTGTCAAGAGTTAGTTCCGACCATGTAATCCGTACTCCATATGAGTACGTGACAAGCAGCGACCAGGAAGGACTCGGGATAGCACGGGCTCAAGTGCGGGCCCCCCCTCTCTCCCCTTATGACTACCTAGTACAGATTACTCCGTAATCCGTACGTTAAAATGAATAATAAAAATAACAAGTCTAGACCCGTACCTCGTGTTTAGCTCACTTTCTCCGCTCAGCTCGCTCGACGCTTGCTTCGGATCCGACATTTCCAGTCTAGCCCATGTTTCCCATCCAATATTCACTATTTCCTTGTTGTCGCCGTGCGATAACGAACGTCAGATTACTACCAAAATCGAAGTCTAACCTTGAAATGGCACATTTCTCATACTGAATACAGCGGGCCTGAATGTATTTTACTACGACTACGGAGTACTCGTAAGATACGGAGTAATCTGTACTCCGTACTGCCGCATGCGCGGCACACAGCATTCATATACAGTGGCAATGTGGTAAGATACATACGGTGTATTCGTATACGCGGCATTACAACGGCATAACGTTGCTCTGGAGACAAACGTACCCGTCCTGAAAGCGGTTGAACCTTGTGCAAGATGCACGCGTTGACCTCAAAAAATGGAGACCGCTTCCCCAAACACCTCTACGCGACGAGCAACAAGAACACCGAAACTGAGAACCTCTTGCGATACCTGCGGAGATGCCAAAGTCAGATGCGATCGTGGCCGTCCAGCATGTCGCCGTTGTGGTGAACTCAAAGTTCAGTGCGTCTACAGCGTTTCACGTAAGCGTGGACGGCCGCCCAGGAGGCTTTTACGCGAGCGGATGAGCAGCAGTGAAGTGGCTGGCTCCTCGGCTGGTCCATCACTACAGCCGTCAGGAGTGCAATCCGGCGAGAGATTCCACGACATCGCAGCCCCAGAAATCACCCATAACACGAGCCGAGACAACTTTTCTACTCTCGGCACATACCAGCCAGAACTGGGGTCTGACCTGGCCTTTGAATTGAGTGGGGATCAGCCGGATCTCGGCCTCGATCTTTTCGGCCAAGAGTGGTCCCATTTCGGCGACATGGATGCCAGTATGCTTATGCTGCCCTCCTCAGACGCACCGACAGGGGATATTCCAAGGAGCCAGGGGCCTGAAGAGACGCCTTGCACATCCCACAGTTGCGCCCGTGAGTCCTATGAAATCTTTGCAGACCTCATCTGCCCGGCGCCAGACCTCCACGCCCCGCAGACCAATATGGCCACAGTGCCGGCGCAGCTGGACCTGGTACTTCATTTCAATCGCAGGGCCATCGACCGCCTCAGCCAGCTTCTGGCGTGCCCATGTGCACAGTCTGTCCACCGCATCATGGTGCACGCCGCCACCATCTCACGCATCCTCATCTGGTATCAACAAGCGGCCGGATGGACTTGCGACATGCGCGCCGCGTCTACGCCGTCCGATGTTGCGGCACGGTCTTCCGACAGCTCAACGACATCTTCACCCTCGTGTTCGCCGTCACGAGATGACGCCTCCGAATGTGCCAGACGACCCATACGAACACTCCCGCAGACGACCGGCTTTGTCGTGACGAGCGTGCCGGCAGCGCTGGGCACCTTTGGAATCGAGGACGAGAAGATCCAGGCTACTATCCGGCAGAAACTGGTGCTGAGCGAGCTGGGGAAAATGAAAAGTCTCATCGACACGTTTACTGCCCAGTTCAAAGAGATATCACCCGTTGCCGGCGTCGTAGGTCTCTGGCTTCTGGAAGAGTATTCGAAAACGGTGCGGGCCTTAACGGCAGACTGACTGGACCGTGGTCGGTATAGTGAAGACACGCGTACATGTTTGTGCGTGGTTCAGATAAAGTACTGCCTAATCAATGTCATGCAGAGTCCAATATGTAAAATATACGAATAACGCCCAGTAACCGCCATCTGCCCCGGCCATCACATCAAATGCATAGCTTGTATTCGTACTCCGTACTCCATATACTGTTTTATCTCTCTAGGGTGGTAGCTATGGAATTTTGGTTTACCTGTTAAAGGAAGGTCAGCTTGCTAAGTTTAACCCGAGACAAACCCAGAGACAAAACATTAGCTCCAGTGTGATAAAGACTTCGAGGCACATGAAATTTTAAGCGTCAACACCACGTCAGTCCCCTACTTGAACTTATCACGCCGACGGCGATATCAACAAGCTAAGCCCGGTTAGCTCAATCGGTAGAGCGTGAGACTCTTAATCTCAAGGTTGCGGGTTAGTACCCTATTCTGAAAGCACTTCCAGTACGCATCAGTCTAACAAAACCTAATAGGTTCGACCCCCGCATCGGGCTCAATTCCTGATGCACCTGTTCAACAGGCAGCAATTCGAAATCAAGATCACTTTTTGGGGTTTTTTTGCGTGCAATGTCATTGATGTCATCCCAACTCGTCTCTCTGCAAGCATGAAAGGGCTATTTCCCTTTTAAGTTATAATAGACGCCTTGAATCCTGGCCTCACAGAGAAGCCCCCATCTCAGACTATGGCAGGTCCAGGAACAAGAAGAGGCATACGAGCACTGCTAAATAGCACAGTCTCCGCTTCGATCGGATCATATTGCTTATCCTCTCAGCTCTTTGATATCGACCATGCACCTCGTGCTGTACCTTGGAGTTTTTTCGAAAACATAAGTGGCGTATTGTAGGAAACCGTTCGCCAGAGTGGGCTTTCAGCAGTACTTCATAAGCCCTAACCTTGCATTGGTTTGATCTGAAATTGGCATAGGCAGCTTCCAAAGGCCGGCCTCCTCGTCCGATTTGTAGTCTAGGTAGCTTTGAGGTACTTCTGTGATGATTTCTGCTTTTGGTTCGGGCTTTTCCGGTTTGTGTTTGCGGTACCATACCCTGATGCCGTTTAATTTCCATAACCCAAGTCCGGTTAATCCAACGAGTGCAAGAGTAACAGTTTCGCCAGTGGCTGCGAGAAAATCAATTCGTTAATATAATCAGGCAAGACATTACATTGGTTAGAAATAAGAGCGGATACTTACCCATCCATTTGGCTGTCCACCCCGGTGACAGCTTGACACCGGCGCTGTCCCGAGGAAAGTAGTCAAAAGGAATGGTAAACAGACTCGTCAGAAAGGACAACGGTGTCTACGTATAGCACATTAGCCAGAGTCAGACGCTTGGTGCCGAGAAAACGTACGAATACAATGGTCACCAGTGTGAACAGCATGATGTATCTGTTTAGGAGACCAGCCGTCATTGCTTCATCTAGGGCGCTTTGTGCTTGCTTCATCGAGACGAAGTAATCGAGCTGCAGTACAAATAGTCAGCATCAAAAGACATACTCGGCGCCGCTGATCGTCAGGTAATCAAAGTAGAGATAGGGTAGATGTACAGACCCCTTCAACCGTTCGCTGGGCAAATCTGTCCAGATTTTTGGTGCGCTCAATCAAGCGTTTCAACCCGCAGTCTTTCACAAACATCTGTTTCTGGTCCTTGAGCTTATCTCCCGTCCAAAAGACGTCGGAAAAACTCTCGACAACGTCAAGTTGCAGCTCGAAGATTCGACGAATCAAGTGCAGCTCATCGCGAATGTCTTTGACTTCGTGAATCGCTTCCATCTCTGCCGATAGATCCTGGGCCATGCTGAGTTTCGTCTCGTTTGAAGATGTTTTGAAATTCCTGAAGCACTCAACCTCTTTGTTTGACTGGTTGCCACGTAGAATACAAGGTCAGTGGCGTAGCTCTTGAAATACCAACAACGGACAAATGCTCGTAGTTTTTGCGTACCTTCTTTGCCAGAGATATCTCAAAGATGTCAAGCACGTGAATACCCAACCCAGCGCTCCAGAATTTTTCCAGGAAAGTGACGCACTCGAAGAGTATATTCTCGATAAGCTCCTCCGGCTTTGTGTACGACTTTATGTTGCCCTGGCGAATAGTCTCAAGTAACGTGCTTTCGACGCCTTGATGATATCGGTCTGGGAAGGCAGTGATAACGGTGTCTAGAATGGTGTGAGTCCGAATGAACAAAATACACATGTCCAAGTCCGAGAGGGGACAGACGGAATCTGCTCACCTTTGTCAAGCTTCCAGAGCCAGAGTTGGTTGACCATCAAAAGTTTCTCCACGATGTTGGTGTCTGGGCTATCTTTTTCCGTATTATCGAACGACCCATTAACACTGTCTTCCTGGGTCTCGCTTTCGTACGAAGATGATGCACCTGCGAGATTATGAGACGTCAGGGCCAGTAGCATGCTAGTACAAGTTTTCTTTTTCTGCTGCTTTTCTTCCCTGTGAGGTAGGAAAAAGAGGACTTACCGTCTCTGGACTCCTTAGTGCTAGCAATTTCATCGCTGATAACATCACGGAACCACCTCATGACTACCTGGTCCGAGTCACGGTCTTTCAACTCATCCTTACTAAGCATGTCGTAATACGACTGATCCAGAGTCTGTGTCTGGTAGAGTCCTGATAGGCCTGAGTACTCAAGCGACTTTTCTCCCAGTTGGCGCTTATTAGCGTACCGGGGTTTGTCCACATTGTCCCGGTCAAGATACTCCTTTGTCTCGAAGTCGATATAGGGCACCTAAACTATTCAGTCCTCTGCTTCTTTCATCTGCTTTATATGGTTGCCTTTTTCGGGCTACATAAGCCTACCACGATAGAAATCTTGTCTGCATCAGAAAACTCAGTCTTGTTTCTCCAGAGCTCTCGCCTGTGCAAGTTGGGGGTCTCATTGGTGTTTAAACTGTTCGAATCTCCCGAATTCTATTCCGTCAGCAGCATTAGTACAAGTAAGGGCATGGTGCACGAAGCGAGGGCCTTTCAATTCGTACTGGATCTGGCATGGGAGGCGAATCATTTGAGGGACAATCATTCCCAGTCTTCAAGAAGTCTCCTGCCTATTTTATCTTAGCCTGTTTTCTTGCCTACTTTACTTAGTACCGAAATCGCACACACTTACGTGGGGTACTCTCATATATGAACCATGGCTGACACCCTTCCTCTGTGCTATGTT
This sequence comes from Leptographium lundbergii, assembly GCA_001455505.1. Lineage (NCBI taxonomy): Eukaryota > Fungi > Ascomycota > Sordariomycetes > Ophiostomatales > Ophiostomataceae > Leptographium > Leptographium lundbergii. Next base: position 16,320 of record LDEF01000056.1, read on the forward strand.
CCTGGTCAGAAAGTCCCATGCGTCCTTTCTCTTTTCATGTTTAGGGTCGTCGCCGTCATTGGTCAGACACCACACCAAATCCTAAGAAAAAAGCGTTAGATTTGTGGATCAATAGTAGCAGCGCCACGCAGAACAACAAACCGTGACCCAGGACATCTATTCCAGAGCGTTAGTTTCAAAAGACAACAACACAACCGAGGGAAGCCCACCTGATTTTCGGGGATGTGAATCCACTTCCATACGTTGCTTCGAATATCGTCGTCGGTCTTTTCGTGGTCCGGAAACTCGTGTTTTATCTTATCGACAAACGTGTTCTCCAGGTCCTTCAATGTTTGATTGCGGTCATGAAGAAGGTTGTGAATGTACACCGATCTGGTCCAGAAGTAGCTCTCGTGCCGGTAAAAAAAATGAATGTACGCAAAGAACTTCCAGCAGACATCATCGTTGGCGGTTTCACTTGTCGCTTTGTCTCTGCAGCTGCGATATTCTTCGTCTTGTTCACCCAGCCGGTCCCCCCAACATGTCGGCGCTTCGTCAGGGATTCTAAAAGTGACTCGATGCGCCCTGTCCCGGGCGGACCTTTCCGTAGGCCGGTTAAAAAGGTCACGGATTTTAGGATCAGCCACGATAGCCAGACAATCTTCTGGTATCTTATCATTGAAGTTGCGACACTCCGTATCGGCACCATACTCTATGAGGACCTCGATAACCTCGTGGTATGATTGCCTCGCCGCATCGTGTAGTGGGCTATCACCTATAAGATAGGATTTGACGAGGTCAGAGCTTGCTCGAAACGAAGTAATGGTGATAATTGAGGAAGACTCACCATTGATATCCTTGGTATTGATTTCGGCGCCATTTTCCAGAAGCTGCTTTGCAATAGCGATCTGGTCCAGGTAGTTTATTTTGTTTGAGAACAATGCGACCATGTGCAGTGGTGTTGCGTGTTTCTCGTCAAAGACATCGACGGTGGCACCGTTGTGTAGTAGAAGAGACGTCATCTTTACAGAGCCGTGAATCACCGCGTAGTGGAGAGCGGTTCGCTTCTTTCTGTCACGTACATTGACAGTGTTTCGGTATTCCTTCACCAGTTTCCTGGCGATGTCTTCCCGACCATATCGCACAGCTCGGTGTAGTGCAGTACACTGGTCGTCGCCCCATTTGAAGTTGCCTTTGAAGTGCTTGCTGTCAATGAGAAGTTTTGCGAAACCGTCACCCGTTTTTTTCCTGAGAACCGTTGAAAGAATGCTGTAAAAGGCCGCCTCCAACGTCTCACTTCCCTTGACTTGTACGTCTTGGCCGAGCAGAATTATGATTTCAGCGCGGCTGTCGGCCCCTAGCGGCTTCTCGATAAAACTATCGAGTCTGGCCTTCCAGTCGGCTAGCTTGACTGAGGTCATTTTATTGGGTGGCTTTGACGGCTGGCCTGTGGCTGTATTTTCAGACTTGTTGCTAGGCAATGCACCGTCTTGCCCATCACTAATCAATACATGCTGAACATTCAGTTCGGCCTGCTTGTCCGATGATGATGATGACGCAATGGCCGCCATGATTTCTTCTGCACAGAAATTGCAGAGCTGTTGGTGAGAATGTCGATATCTTGGGAACAAAGCCCCGAGTCGCATCTAAATACGAGGAAGTCCAAAAGGGAAAACCAAAAGATCCCGTGTCATTATCTTTCGAAATCAGCCGCAATGTAACGCAAGGCGGCAGGTAGCTCTGATAAGCGTAAGACAGAAGGGGATGCGTATTGATAATAAGCTGCATTATGCATATACGACGTCCTTGTACATACTTCATAGTAGACGTTAAACCACCTGCGCTATTTGGCTGCCGTAACATGTGCGACTCAACTATAGGGCGAAGACCTTGGCCGTCCTGCATGCTCAATTAGCCAAAATCTTCTTCTTATCTCTGGATATATTTGTCACTTTCGGAAAATGACACGGACCTACCAGTTTGAAAGCAGATTAATCCCTATTGTACAGAAGGCTGAATGGTGGTTTTATTTCAATCTCCCAACCCCAGCTAACAAATGTGTAGTATGCCTTAAAATGGCCTAGAAAAGAGACCACCTTCTTCGGATCAAAATGCTGTTGAAGACAATATTGAGTCCACTGCCCTCCACGTAGTTCTGAACGGATTGTTCCGTGCCGTAAGTGACGGCCCGTCACCGGTTTTCTGAGCTTCGACTAATGGTCAACGACCATGTTTAGCTAAACAAATTTGCATAGCATGACCGTTTTAAGTGCCTGTCTCCATGACAGAAAATCCCCGACACCGTATTGGCCCGAGCATCCCGTCTCGTGTCGTAAGACACATCATATTTTGCGCTCCAACATGTTGCGTATTCTATTTAAGGACAGTTGCATTGTCCCCATGGTGACCTACAGGGCCGGGCTTTGATCCTATTCGTATGACTTCGACATGGCAGCTATCTTTACGCCGATTTTTTGCCTTCCAGCTGCTTACTTCTGCGTCTCGCCGTCTTTCTCGTTACGACACCATTTCACAAAGACGACAAATCAGTTATTTCATATTCACATGTCAAGCTAGATAGGAATGTACTTGTGCATGTTCGGCTGTTTTACTTGAGCTCGGGCGAATTACCAAAGAGCCTTTCCATCATAGCTGCCGGGTATCGGTCTCCTTTCGAGCCGCCTACACTCTCAATAGTCTTGCGAATCTCGCCTTCCTCGTCCTTTGTGAGCGTCACATCGACTGCCTTGGCGTTCTGCTCGAGGTATTTGAGCTTTTTGGTACCGGGAATGGGAATGAAGTCGTCACTGTTCACGTCAGCATAGGCATGCATTCGATGTAACGCGACACGATCCACTTGGATACTGGATCACGCATCCTCGGTCTTCAAATGTGATCGCTTACCCTTGAGCCAGAACCCAGGCCAGGACCAACTGAGCGGGTGTGCATCCCTTCTTCTCGGCGATTGCGGAGAGCTTGTCAACGAGTACAAGATTGGCGTCAAAGTTCTGCTCCGAGAAGCGCGGATGATTGTGACGGTTGTCGCCAGCGTCGAGGTCGGCTCGGCTCTTAATGCCACCGGTCAAGAAGCCACGTCCCAGCGGCGAGTAGACGACGATCTTGACGCCCAGCTCGCGCGCAGTTTGCAGGAACTTAGTCTGTTCCGACTCAATCTCGAGTGCGAAAGGTGAGAACTCCATCTGGGCCGCGGCAATGGGGTGGATGGCATACGCCCTGCGTAGAGTCGCAGCGGAGCATTCGGAAAGTCCGAGGTAGCGTATCTTGCCCTCGTTCTTCAACTCCACCATGGCCTGCACCGTCTCCTCGATGGGCACGGCCGGGTCCACTCGGTGCTGGTAGTAGAGGTCGATGTGGTCGACGCCAAGACGCTCGAGGCTGGCGAGGCAGGCTTGGCGAACCCAGTTCTTATCGCCGCGAGTCGTCGGCTTTCCGGAGGCGTCACGCACGATACCAAACTTGGAGGCCAAGAAGATCTCGTCCCGACGGCCGGTCTGGCGAAACCAGCGGCCCAGCAGCTGCTCGTTTTTGCCAAAGCCATAGACGTCGCTCGTGTCCCAGAAGTTGATGCCGAGATCGGCAGCCTGGGTGAGCACCTGCAGCGACTCCTCGTCGTTGATGCCACCAAAAGATGTGTAGGAGACGCTCATACCCATGCAGCCGAGGCCGATGGCGGAAACGGGCGTGCCGCCAATCTTGCGCGTGGGGTAAGGTGTCATGCTGCTGTTTACAAAGAGAGTAATGTGGGGTAGAGCAGAAGAAGTCGGACCCCGTGGGTGCGAGCTTCATGTCTTGTACTCCGTAGTCTCACCGGAGATCCACAGAATGATGACGCATTTGCTAACGCCGACACTATCGCCGGATGGAACCCCGGCAGTTCTTGTCGAAGGTGATGCCCGCGCCCTTTGATATACGACTACAATAATTACAGCTTCTATTCGACACAATTCGTAATAATTATCTCCAATGGAGGGGAGAGTTTCGACTCTTCTCGGAGCCTGTGCATCGATCCCTTCTGCCAATGCTTAGTAATGGCACGTGCACATCTTCCTTGTTGAGCAAAGCCCCTTGTTCGTGCATTTGGCGAGCAGAAACAACCTCTTCGAGGGCCTCCATATGACGACCTCGTCATGCAGCCTCGTAAGACAGACCGTTGGAGTACAGATAAATCTTCTGCTATAGATTGCGCCACCAGTGCCTGTTGAAGCGCATGTCCGGTTCGACGGCATCGCGCCGGATGAAGCAGCGGAAACTGAAATGCACCTCGGCTGCGGTCCAGAGAAGCTCGGCCTCTTTGCACGGTGACGTCCAGTGCGATGCGGAACCTATCTGGATCGACATGAAGAGGCAGGCGGAAGCAGTGCTGCTGGGTCCAGGCCCCCGGGTGGGCCGGTGTGGCGCTGATCAGGTACATTTGGAATGTGGAAGCCGGGAGGGTATCCTGGATGGTGTCTCCTCCTGCCGCTGGAGAACGCTGGTGAGTTGCCGAGTCGGGAGTTGGCCAGGACAGTAGCGGCCGTGAGACTCAGCCCCTTTTGGCGCGCAGCCAACATGAGCCGAATGCTAGCAATGGAGTCACCACAGTCTACTGCACTGTTCAAATTCATCCCAACGTTCTGCCTGGCAGGACCAACAACCATGCAGGGCCGCTCCTTCAACCATCCAACGTCGAAATACGACTGCTCAGTATACGAAATAGGCATGTGGCCGCGTCTCATCTCCACTGCCCCGTAGTCCGACTTCAGCGGGTTAAGGGGACTTGTCGGCTCTGTCTGGACGACGCACGATTCCTCCGTGCTCCGTATTCGTAAGCATGTCTCCGAGACGTCGTCACAGCCCTTTCTTCTTTCTCGAGCCCGCCTTCTACCTGCTCCATCTGTTTTTTTCCTTCATCCCCCTCAACCTCGCCGACTCGCTTGCCATGCCCTCTTGTACGCTGGCCACCTGCCCTGTGTCGTCTTCCACCTTCGAGTACCGGCCATTTCTTTCGGTCAACGCCTTTCTCCTCGCCGTCACCTGTTTGTGCCTAGTTAGCTTCGTGGCAACGTTCCAGAAGAAGCGGACATGGCTTGCTTACACAACCGTCGTGGCTATTGGCTGCATCCCGGACATTGTTGGCTACGTCGCTTGTCTGTCCCTGGTCTGCGTTGAAAAAGCACAAGTTCACGATAGGTCGTTTACGTGTAGGATACTTTTGTGAGAAATACTAACCGCACTGTAGGTGAGTCAATACATAAAGTAAAGGCCAAATGTGATGATGGCGTAGATCGAATTACTTCTCGTTAAAAGCAACGAAAGTTCGACAATTCTTTCTCTCATCTTTCTTTGTCCGATGCCGTCGCATACAACAACAGAAGATAGAATACTCCGTATTATGAAGGGAAGGAAGACAGTGCTCATACTGTACTACCCTCGCCTTGATTTGCTAGTGATCAATGTAGGTCCACGTGGCTGAAAGCCGGGGAAGTGTGTGGCTTTTGTTGTGTAATACGTCATAGTTCAACCAACTTGAGTGCCCCTCACTACCTGTGTATTGCTTACACATTTTCTCTGGAATCATGAATCCTGTATCGGTATTCTTGATCTCGCGACAATTAGCAGCCTTAGTTATCATTCTTCTATGCTTCTTACCTTGTTGTTTGACTATTTCCGACGTTTAATCAGACCACATGACGACCGACGAGAGGGCCATCTTGGGAGAGCTCGATGCAACACATCTCGAGAGCAATGGCTTACTCGGCCCTGGTGCTACCCCTGGCTGGAAACGGATCCATAAACGGTTCCTGAACAGCTCAAGCGAGGATGAGTATCATGACGTCCCTCTCGAGATGCATCCAGGGTCTCCCGACGCTGCAGATGCATTTGCTAGCATACCGGTCTCGCTTATCTCTTATGATGCTTTAGTGTACATGGGACTTTCGGCGGCCAGATCGGATGAGATCTGGAGCCAGTGGACTGACTGGCCACCTGAAGGGCCTACTCGTGAGATTGACGCCGATAATGGCGGTCTTCAGGTGACATTTATCGACTTTATCACACTCCGTCTCTGTAACTACGACGACGCGTACGACGACGACGATGAGAAATGGCTTCCATGTCTTTCTCTGTGTGGCATAAGCGAATCTCTCCGGGATGCCATCATGGACCCCCCATTCAAGCGCATCCGCCTGACCAAGTCATGCATCTTTTGGATCAAGGATACCATTGCTATGCGGTACGCCGGGCTGAAAGATACTCAACGGGCTTCTCATCAGCGCGAGACAAGATTGATGCGTGCCAAAGATCAACACGACGGAAGTGAAAGCGGTAGTGGTGCTCACAGCGGAAATGGACGAGACAAAACTCCCCAGCAGGACGATCAACAGACCACGCCCTGGTTCTCACATGTGTTATGGAACTCTGCCACCGTTATGGAGGTCCGTAACAAATATGGGCATATAATTCTATTCAAGAGTGTGAACCACGCACAAATTTCCGGCCTTCTAGACGATAGCGGCAAAGTTCAGGGGATTGAGACGCTCTTGAGCCATCCTCCCTCAGACTTCAGTGGAACCAAATCGCTCTTCTATTTCACGCCAGACCACAGAGAAGCAGAATACCACTGTGCCTACGCAAAGCGCCGTGCCAACTGCGAGTCCGTTGTCATGGTTTGCCTTACGATCCCGCAGACAGCCATCGACAGATTGAAACGACCCAAACTCCAACGCCTGTACTGGCCCTCTCCAGAGTGGAAGCAGCTTGTCTGGCGCTCCAAAACAGGCAGATCTCTCCCTACGTCGCTGCGACAGTACCGCGACGCTCTCCTTATCATTGGTTCTGTTGTGAACGGCTCCGAGCGTATTTTTTTGAACATGAAATCGTGGACGGATATAACCGACGACGCTGTTTGTTGTGATCCGGCATCTGGTGATCCGTCCGTTCAATACGTTTTTTCCGGCGACGAGGACGGCTACAACTTTCTTTGCAAGTACGGCAAGTTGGAAATATTCCCCTTCGCTGCAGCTGCGCTTCAGGAATGTGTGAAGATATACCCATAGCAAACTTGTATCCGAAAAGAGTGGCTTTGTAGATATATTCCATTTCGTTTTTGATTTCTAATGTCTTCCAAAAAAATCTATACACTGTATGGCTTCTCAGGGGACGAGGGCGAATTTCATGTCGACAGATTGATAGAAAAAAGGGTTCGAGGAAGTTTGCAATTCACAGTCGAGATAATTACAAGGGTTTTTATGAACCCTCCAAGGCCACGTGACATCCTTTCTCTCCCTTCCTCTACACCTCGTCATCTCCTCTCCTCTTTGTCACTGTGGCTGCTCCTCATATCCTGCCTCGGCTTCCACCCCGAGGGCTAGAATGCTACCATATGTATTGCCTGCATGCAACCCTGCTACGTTGCCGGATTCAAAACCCGGCCTCTGCTTCACGGTAGCTATCGGCATTTACCTCCTCTTCCGGGACGGTATATACCACCACCGGAACCGGTACAACGATTTGCAAGACTTCTAGGCTTTTATTTGCATTTGTGTCGCTGAATCCAGCTTCCGTTGGTAGAAACGAGAACGAATATATGTAGTATAGGAATTTCAAAATACAACGAGTTTCCGATACCTACAGAAATGACAGACGTTCAAGACGAGGCTCGACGTCACGTGGATAGAAGGATATATGTGTGTTGTTTCTAAATTACAGCTTTAAACCATGTCTTTCACCCTGGAGTCTTCTAGCAGCTCCGCTACAGTCCTGAACTTGACGTTTGCAAAGTACTTTTCCCTCTGTGGCTTGTAGTATGATTCTGGCATGCACGTGGCTCCGTTGTAGAGCCACTCAAATACATCCAGCACGCTCTGCCTTTCGATGTCATCCTTGTTGATCTCCATCTCTGCCTCTGTATACTCCTTTGTCTTGTATTGTATCTTGTTGAACTTGCGGCCTTTGCACAGTCAGGATCCGGCTTCAGAAAGGGATGGAACGGGTAGAGGCTTCTCACCATAAAACTCTTCCATTTGCTTTGTGACCGTGTTGAGTGTGGTGTTCTCTCCGACAATGAAGAAGTAGTTTTCCTAGTGCCATACGTCAGTCTTGGCCTTGGAGTGATTATCGTGCAGAGACATACCCATTTCGGCAACTTGGCAATCTCAATGGCCGCCTTCATAACATCGCGGCTTGAGGTCATGCCGACTATCTCGTCTCCCGTACCCATCAGTGTGGCCTCCCACTTCTCACGATGCCACGGGTCCATTTCACCGTAGTCTTTGAGGTACGTCTGGTGGGACGGGACGACGTAGTCCATGAAGAAGCCAAGGCAGATGATGGTCCACTCGACTTCGGTCTGTGCGCGCAGCTTCTCGCGGATCGGCAGCCGGGTCTCTCCATAGAAGCGCGGTGTGCGGGGAAAGTCCAGGGCATTGCCGCACCACTCGGACGGCACGTAGCGCTTGCACGAGTCGGAGGCGATGCAGGCGTCGAGCAGGTCGCTGTGGACCTTGACGAAGACAGGGTAGTCAAAGGTGATGTAGAAGACGTAGAGAGCGACGGCGCCGGTGGAGTTGAGGATCTCCGTCATGGACTCGACCGAGTAGTCGGTGATGGCGACGTTGATGTTCGGCTTGTCGTACCATTCCTTCATCTACTCCTGGTCAGTATTGATCTTCTTGTACGCATCAGCTCGAGTCTCCTGACCTTGCTCGTGCACACAACGACATCAAACGTGCCGTCGGCCCATGATTCCTCAAGGAAAACCCTGGCACCGTTAGCTGTCCGTATCTCGTTCCATCGTGTGTATGGTCCATGTTTACTTTGCAAGATCGCCGGCTCCGGCCACAGCAATAACGGGCTTAGTCATGGTCTTTCGAGATTCGGATAGGCAGACAAAAGTTGCAACAATGTCTTTCTACGTCGAAATGGGTGGCTACGTTGATGCACATATATCTTTTCCATACCGATTTACGGCTTAGGTCTCGTCGAGGTTTATAATACGATATACGGCCTCCTCGCTGTTACTTTCCATATAATGGGCCTTATCAGGCTGTCTACGGCGGCTCGCTGTCAGTTGCCGCGTTCTTATCGTTAGAGACACGGCTGCCTCGAACTAACTACAGTGGATCGTCTGAGTGGTTATTCTTCCCCACACGGGCTCGAATCTCGGTAGCTGCAAGGAGTAATACTCCGTAGGTATTCTAATATTCCTACACATTACTATGTTCTCTGCTCTGTCGGATCTACCAGAGATAAACACATCTTCTCTGCGAGCTACGGCACAGCGTTTAGACTGCGAAATATTCCGCGACTTTGGACTTGTACTTGCTCTTTCTCTACAAGCACCCACATCACTGCATTCGCCCTACTTTTCCGTGTCCGCGCTGTCCTCTTGTGTCGCTTTCGTGCTGCTTCTAATGTCGCCCGAGCTGGAGTTGCTGCTGCTGTTGCCAGTGTGCGACGGCGGGAAGGCAAGGCCGAAGGCGGGGCCAAAGTTGCAAGCCCGGCTCATGCGGCGCTGCTCGGTCTGGAACAGGTGTTCTTCTCGGGTCATGACCCTGTGGAGGTCCTGGCGCAGCGTAGCGGCCTCTCCGCCGGCGCCGGCGGTGTCTTCGGTGTCGGCCAGCAGCTCGCCGGCCCTGGTGGTGGAGCTGCGGCTGCGGCGCGGCGACGCGGGCGTGGGCGTGGGCGCGGTGGCGATGGGGTCGAGGCCGAGGTCCTCGGCGGACGCGTCGCGGCGGTTCCGGAAGGCGATGGCGGCGTCGATGCGGGCCTGCAGCTCGCGCTCCTGGGCCTCGTCGGCGAGAGTGGCGTAGTGGGCGCGGCGGTAGACGCCAAAGACGCTGCCGACAAAGGCGACGAGCTCCCAGGCGAACAGGACGGGCAGCGCGATCTGCAGCTGGGGGTTGCAGCCGTGGGACCAGATGTGCAGGAGGGCCTGGTAGACCTCGTGGGCCGGGAAGGCGTAGCCGACGTGGTAGAAGGCGGGCGAGAGCTCAAAGGGCAGCAAGATGGACGTCACGTTGACGGCCACCCAGGCGATCAGGGCCATGGGCACATAGGCGGGCGGCAGCCAGACGGTGAAGACGTCGAGGGTGAGGAAGTTGGCGTGGGCAAAGAGCCAGAGGACCATCCAGGAGGCGGCGAACTGGCCGGCCCCGACGTCCCAGCGGTCGCGAAAGGCCCAGATGGCGCCGGCGGTGCAGAGGGCGCCGACGAGGGTGTAGCTGAGCGAGTTGAGCGTGCGGATCAGGAGGATGCGCAGCGCGTGGAGGCGGCTGTAGGTGTGGAAGGCGGTGGTGAGGGCGTTGATGATGCCGAGATAGAAAAACTCCTGGATCAGGATCAGGATGATGACGAGCGTGTTGTAGATGGCGCGCGAGCCCTGCGGCGTCGGCTGGATGTCGGCGGCCACGGGAGTCCAGGGGTCCGCCAGCACGTCGACGGCGGCCGGGCTGCCGAGCGGCCAGGGGATCAGGCCAGGGCTGCCGTCGGCGGTGCCGTTGGCCGCGAGGACGACGCGGGCGGCCTGGGCGAGCGCCTGGATGCTGCCGGCGATGAGCGCGTCGACCACGGTCGGGTAGCGGGCCTCGTTCCAGATGTAAAAGAGCACGTCGCTCCGGTTGTATGGGGGCGCGCTGCTGCTGTTGAGGGCGGCCTGCAGCCGGGCCGACGCGCCGGCCGACACGTAGAGGGCACCCCAGTAGTCGGTGCGGCAGACGGCGTGGCGCAGGTCGGCGGCCGGCTGCGGAAACTCGGCGGCGGCGCGCTCGATCAGGGTCGGAAAGGTGGTGCCGGCCAGCGACGCGTAGGCCGTCCGGATGGCCTGGCCGATGGCCGAGGACGTCGCGCCGGCGTCGTAGTCGACAAAGGCAATCGTCAGCCGGTGGCCGTGGGCTGACTGCTGGAAGAGCGAGCCGAAGATGTAGGCGAACAGGCCGAGGAAGAGCAGCTGCAGCAGCACAAAGTTCCGGCCGGCCGCCCGCAGAAAGGCTACAATGACCGTCTTGAAACCCGGGTCGTGGAAGCGCAGCCGGTTCGGCGTCGCCTTGGGATACAGCCGATCCATGGTGCTCGTTGGGCAGGACGTGCTCAAGCCGGCGCGGATGTCGTTGCTTTCCTTGTTTCGTCACAGTCGTGGCCTGTTGTCCGGTGGTCAGAGGTCTCAGTAAGCAATCGGCCATAGCTCCTGGTTGGGCGGTCTCGACCGCATAAGACGCGGGGTCTCATCCAAAAGGCTAAGCGTTGCAACGTTTGGCCATAGTCCGTGCTTACTAACAGCTCCCGGATAGTATAGCAGTCGGTAAGCTGGCGTTGGGGCATGTAAAAAGCTGCACATGGAGGCAAAGCAGAAAAACTGATTCTATATGCGATGAAGCAAGCCTATATCTGCCGCTGGTCCCTTGTTGAAAGTCTATTTTCATCCTGCCGGAAGCCTCTACGGTGCGGCCGAGATGCTCTCGTGGGCAAACGCCTCGCCGCCCTCCAGCACGGTGAGAGCGCCGCCGATGAGGTGGAAGCTGCCGGTGATGAGCGTGTGCGTGTCCGTCTGGCCGCCTCCGATGGCGCGAACGCGGTCGACGGCATCCTCGACCGTCGGCGCCACGGCCACGTCCGTGTCCGGGTCAAGCGTCTTCCAGTAGTCGGCGAGGGCGTGCTGCAGGGCCAGGCTCTTGAGCTCGGACGGGTCGACGTTGTTGTTGACAAAGTCTGCTGGTCAGCAAGCGAGAGTGAAAGCGGACAAGACAATACGCACCAACTTTCCACGAGTGGTCCTTGTACGTGACGTTGGTGCAGAAGACGGCGTGCTGGAAGCGCACGCCCGCGCCGTAGACGGTCTCGTGGACGACGCGCAAGAGGTCGACGGCGTCGCGCGTGGATTGCTGGTTGAAGATGAGCGTGTTGGGCGCGGTCGTGTCGGCGGCCACGGCGCGGCCAAACCAGCGACAGGCCACGTCGAGGCTCTGGTGGTTGTGGGCGCCGTCGAGGTACCAGCGCTGGCGCCCGGTGGTCTTGGTCTCGCAGCGGCCGCGCCAGACGACGTGTTGGAGGCCGTCAACAAACGGCTGGGGGAGTTTTGTGCTTGTGCTTCCGCCGGTCCCATTCCCCAGACCGATCGCTTCCAGCGCGATCCGGCCGTCGTCCTGGCCGAACCGCCGCAGCACCGTGGCGGCCAGGGCCACCGCGAGGGCCGCGTTCTTGCGCTGGAACGGCTCGTCGGGCGTGATGCGCACGCCGCGCAGCGCGGCCTCGTAGCGGTCCGGCTGCAGGATCGTGAGCCCGGTCTGGCGCTCGGCCGCGCGGGCCTGCAGCACCGCTGTCGGGACCGGGTCGTCCTGCTGGGGCACCGTAAAGGCCGGACAGCCGGGCCGGAAGACGCCGGCCTTGTGCCAGGCGATGCGGTCGATCGTGTGGCCGAGCGTGGTCACGTGGTCGATGCCGAGCGTCGAGACGGCCGTCGCCACCGGCGCCACAAACACGTTAGTCGCGTCCAGCTCGCCGCCCACGCCGACCTCGTAGATGGCCGCGTCCACGCCCTCGCGCACAAACACGTGCAGCGACAGCAGCGTCAGCAGCCGAAAGTACGACGGCCGCGCCGCCTGCCCGCCCGCGTCGCCCGCCTCGAGCGCCCGCCAGACCTCGAAAAAGTAGCGCGCAAACGCGGCCTCGGAGATGGGCGCCGAGTCGATGCGGATCCGCTCGCGCACCGCCACCAGGTGCGGCGACGTGAACAGCCCGACCTTGTGCGGTCCAGCACTGCTGAGGCCTCGACCTCGCTGCCGGTACTGCTCCAGGATCGAGTTGGTCAGCGCACACGTCGTGCCCTTGCCCTTGGTCCCCGCCACGTGCACCACGTTGAGCCGGTCCAGGTCCGCCGCCGCGTAGCCCATGTAGCCCAGCCAGCGGTGCATCTGTGCGATCGGGTCCTGGTCCTCCAGCTTGAAGCCATCGCGCCGCCGCTGCTCCAGCGTTTTGTAGCCCGTCTGCGTCGAGTTGAGCAGCCGGATGGCGTCCTGTCGCGGTCAGCATGCCGCCGAGCCGGCTTCTGCCCGTCCGGCCGTCCGGAAACGGCTCCCTCGGCTCTCACGTACCGCATATTTCGGCGTCGTGGACGCCATTGGTCTCGTCGTCTTGGCTGCACCGGTCTGGTGCAGGTTGCGGGTGGATGGCCGGCCAATGCGACAGCGAAAGCGACGGAGGACTCCAAAAATGGTCCCGTGCATGCCCCTCGGTCGTCCGAGACACGGCGGTGGAAATGGGCCGGGGCGGACGCAGTGCTTGCGTCTGCCGTTTTGTGTTTGAGTTGCTGAACCGACTGCTTGCGCCGATTGCGCCCTCGGAGTAGATTTTTCGGCAGTCTCGGATATGTGCATACGAATAACCGGATACGTGCATACAAAAACACGTCTCTCGAATCGGTTGGCATTTACTCTGTACGTTCAATCGTCTTTATGCTTTTCATTCCTATTGTCTCGTCTCGCGTCCTTCAGGGCTACTGTCGGCCAAGGGCCTAGAACCGGGCCGTCGCCACGGGCGGCTTGTTGTTCAGGATGGTGTCGATCTCGGCCATGATCTCGGGCGTGAGCTTCTTGTAGATCTCGACGGCGCGGACGTTTTCGTACACCTGCTCGGGGCGGCTGGCGCCCATGATGGCCGAGCTGACGTGAGGGTTGTGCAGGACCCAGGCGAGGGCGACGACACTCTGGGTGGTGCCGAGCCGGGCGGCAATGGGCTCCATCAGGCGGACCTTTTGCACGAGCGCGTCAATGTTGTCCTTGCCGAGGCGCTGCCAGAGGCCGGCGATGAACTCGACCTGGGTTTGGGCCAGGCGCGAGTCGGGCGGGACGCCGTCGCGGTACTTGCCGCTCAGCAGGCCGAGGCGCAGCGGCGAGAAGGTCGTCAGGCCCAGCCCGACCTCGCCGTACAGGTGGGCGAACTCGGCCTCGACCTTTTCGCGCTTCAGCATGTTGTACTCGGGCTGCTCCATCAGCGGGCCGATCAGGCCGAGCCGGTCGGCGTACCGCCAGGCCTGCGCGATCTCGTCGGCGCTCCACTCGGACGTGCCCCAGTACAGCGCCTTGCCCTGGCTGATGACGTGGTTAAAGGCCCGCACCGTCTCCTCCATCGGCGTCTGCCGGTCCGGCCGGTGTGCGTACACGAGGTCGACGTAGCCCAGCTGCAGCCGCGCGAGCGACTGGTCCAGGCCCTCGATAATGTGCTTGCGCGACAGGCCCACGTTGTTGGCCCGGTTGCTGCCAAAGGCCGCGCCCCAGTAGATCTTGGTCGAGATCACCAGGTCGTTGCGCTTCCACCCGTACTTCTTGATCGCCTCGCCCATCACCCGCTCGCTCTCGCCCTCCGCATACGTCTCGGCGCAGTCGAAAAAGTTGACCCCCGCGTCGTACGCCGCCTTCATGCACGCATACGTGCTCTCTGTCGCCGTCAGTCACTCGCTCGACACCAATCTCGTCCCGCCACCCGTCTACGCACCGCGGTCCACGTGGCCACCGTACGTCAGCCACCCGCCCAGCGACAGCGCCGACACCTTGAGCCCGGATCGGCCGAGGAACCGGTACTCCATCTCCGGGAGGTCGTCAGGCTTGGTCGACATGGTGATGCTGGGGCTAGTGGGTATGGGAATGACTGCTTTTCAATCGATTTTGTTTTCCGGAATAGAAAAATCAACAAATGAACACATGTCACGAGAAGAGAGGTGGACGTGGCAAGGTCTTCACGTTATATTCACGGCCTGCAGATACGAGAACCGGAGCCATTCGAGCGGACATTTCCCCGCCGACGTGATCATGCTAGTGCCCCGCGATCCGTGGATCACGTAATCATGCTTGCTGACTCATCACGTGCTCAGCCTGTTTTCGTCGGCCCACTGTTTCCTGCCGCATCGGTGCCGAGCAGCGCTAAGAGCCAGGGAGCAGAGGTGCTGTACGACCGCTGAGCGGTCTTCGGTGGAGCTACGCCGGATTTATCTCCATAAACACCTGCTGTCGCCGCCCCAGACCGTGATGATCAGGCGGGCCAGGGCGCCATGGCTCGACGTATAAATGGCATTTGTCCGCGTCGTGAGGAGAAGCCGCCAGCAGAGGGTATCCGACCGGACTGACCCGCAATGGCTGACACAAAGACGCACGACGAAGCTGAGGCCGGCAAGGCTGCCGAGGCGCGAGCACCGGGCGAGAAGACGAGCACGCGACCCGGCGAGCAGGCGGTGCTGCAGCCGGCCGACGCGGAGGCGGACGCAGACACGGTCTCGGCGGCCCCGGGCCCTGCCTTTTCGGCCTTTTCGCCCCGGACGAAGCGGTTCCTGCTGCTGATGACGGCCTTTGGCACGTTCTTCTCGCCCTTTTCGTCCTTCATCTACCTGCCGGCCATCACGCCGATTGCGGCCGCGTACGGCCGCTCGGTGGCCGACATCAACCTCTCCGTCACGCTCTACCAGGTCATGCAGGCGGTGGCGCCGCTCTTCTTTGGCGACCTCAGCGACCAGATCGGCCGCCGGCCCGTCTACGTGCTCACGTTTGCCATCTACCTCGGCGCCAACGTCGGGCTGGCCCTGCAGCACAGCTACGGCGCCCTGCTCTTGCTGCGCGCCCTCCAGAGCACCGGCAGCAGCGCCACCGTGGCCATCGGCAGCGCCGTCATGGCCGACTTTGCCACCAGCGCCGATCGCGGCGGCTACGTCACGGCCGTCCAGGCCAGCATCATGTTTGCGCCCGCCCTGGCGCCCGTCCTGGGCGGCATCCTGACACAGTTCCTCGGCTGGCGCTCCAACTTTTGGTTCCTCACCATTGCTGCTGGTGTCTTTCTGCTCATCTATGTCCCGTTCGTGCCGGAGGTCGGTTTTCTGTCTCTCTGTTCTGTGCTGTCTCCCGTGACTGCTGACGTAAGCTAGAGTGCCCGCAACATAGTCGGCGACGGCTCGCTCCCACCGCCGGCCCTGAACCAGAGCCTGCTGGCAAGGTACGTGCAGCGGAAGCGGGTGCCGGACCCAGAGGCGACAAGGTCAGAGACCACGGGACCGGCGGAAGCCAATGCACCGCCACCATCATCACCACCACCCCCTCGCAGACGCAAGCTCCCCCTCCCGGACCTCCTGGCGGCCGTGCGGATCGCGTTCGAAAAGGACGTCGGGCTGCTGCTGCTGTTCATGTCGCTGTTCGTTATGGCCAACTACACCGTCCTGGTGCCGCTGCAGGACGTGATCCGGCGGCGCTACGGCTTCGACGACGTCCAGGTCGGCCTCTGCTACATCCCGTTTGCCGCCGGATCCGGACTCGGCGCCGTGGCCACCGGCCGCCTGCTCAACCGCAACTACGCCCGCGTGGCCGCCAGCATTGGCGTCCGGCCCGACCGCAAGCGCGGCGACGACCTGCGCCGCTTTCCCATCGAGCGCGCCCGGCTCGACGTCATGTGGCCCTGGCTGCTGCTCGCCGTCGCCATGACGGCCTCCTGGGGCTGGGTCGTCGACGCCGGCACCAGCCTTGCCGCCCCCCTCGTCGTGCTCTTTTTTGCCGGCGCCGGCCTCAGCGGCCCCATGTCCGTCCTCACTACCCTCTTGGTCGACCTCTACCCCATGAACCCCGGCCGGGTCTCGTCTACCTTCAACCTCACCCGCGCCGGCTTCAGCGCCGTCGGAACCGCCGTCATCCAGTATATCATCGACGCCTGGGGCTACGGCTACACCTACCTTTTCATGGGCCTCCTCGTCCTCGCCGCCAGCCCGGCCGTCCTCGTCGTCCGCCACTATGGGCCGCGCTGGCGCGAGGAGCGCTACCAACGCTTCGAGCGCGCCAAAAAGGCCCAGACCCACAGGGAAGACGTCGATGGGGAATAGCTGCAGATAGTAAGAACCAGATTGTGTAACTGTTTTCTCTTCGTCTCTTCGTCTTCTCTTCGTCTTTCGTATTTCTTCTCTCCGACTCTTTTTTATCATCCGCTATGTACGATATGCAATATACTCATAGAATCGCCTGTCATCCATGCAACACAATAACGCCATGCGCCGTTCACTCTCCTCCCACCATCTCACGCATTCCGCGTGTACTCGGACCGCTGTCGCCATTGCTCGCCATGCCGCATCACCAATAGAGGCAGCGGCACCAACAGCAGGCTCACCGACGCCAGCGCCGTGAATCCCCAGCCGTAGCCCAAAGCGTCCACCAGCGGCACCACTGTCAGCGGCAAAAAGGTCCCGCAGAGACAGCGCGTCACGATCAGGCCCGTCATCGCCGATGCGGCGTACAGCCCAAACGCATCTACCACGTACGATGCCAGCGGTATAAACGACAGTGGCAGGCTCGTACCCAGCAGCACCACCGTTCCCAGCATCACCGGTAGCGGTCCGCGCAGCTCGGCGCACCACCCATAGCTGGCCACGGCCCCCGGCAGCACCAAGCCGCACGCAATCGTCATCGGCAACCGGAACTCGGGTCGGCCATGCGGCTTTCCGCTCTTCTTGGTGAGGTGCACGTAAATCCGGTCCAACGTCTGGTTGCAGATCAACACGCTGATAGCAGCGCCAAAGCCTAAACGTTGTCAGAAAGCCAAGCAGGAGACCATGTACAAGGAATACGGGACAACTCACTAAACGCCAAGAACGCAGACCCCGTCCCGGCAGACGACAGCCCGTAGCGCGTCTCCAGGATGTGCGGCAATGACACCGACATGGTGTAAAAGTACGAGAACACGACGGCGCCAAACAGTGACAGCACCGCCAGCACGATCGAGTTGGACATCACCACAGCCGGCCGGAGAACGGCGTCGCGAATATGTCGCAGGCCGGACGCAGAGCTTGCCGGCGCTGAAGTCGTCAGAGTCGTCAACAAGGCGCCGCTCTCGAGGCTGGCCGCCGTCGGCTTGCCGTCAGTCAGCTCGAGCCGCAGTCGTCGTCGGCGCAGGACTGCTGGCGGATACGTCTCGCGGAACGCCACCAGGAACAGCACTGCACACGTCGACGCCAGCACGGCGCTCAGCCACAGCACCGAGCGCCAGCCCCAGGTCCCGGCTACAGCTCCTCCGATTGCCGGGCCCACGGCGCCGCCCAGCAGCGGTGCCATCTGCACGATCGCCATGGCCGAGCCGCGCTGAGCCGGTGGAAACAGGTCGCCGATGATGGCCGGACCGAGCACGTTGGTGGCCACGGCCAGTCCCGTGAGCCCGCGCGCCGCAATGAACAGCGATGTCGATGTGGCCATGGCTGCTGCTGCCGTCGCGCCCACAAACAGCAGTGTGGCCGCGTTGAGCACCGAGTACCGCCCCCACGATGCCGTCTCCGACAGCGGTGCAATGGCCAGCGGCCCGGCTGCCTCGCCGAGCTCCCAGATGGTCACCAGCAGCACGCTCGCCGTGTTGCCCGAAGACGACGGTGGCGTGTTGCGCGAGTCGCCCGAGAGACCGTCCAGCTCCTCCACAATGTGCGCGGCCAACGGCACAATCGAGATGCACGTAAACGTCACCGTAAACGCCATGGCCGCCAGAAGCATCACGATGCCCCATTTGAACGCCTCCGGCCAGTCGCGCGGGTTGTCTGGGTCGCCGCTGGGGTTGAACCCAATCCTCGGGTCCACCGACGTGATGCCTTCGTCGTCATTGAAGTCGCCGCACTCGCCCAATGCCGCCGCCACCAGCGTCGGCGACGGCGATGCACTGCCAGCCGCGCTGCTGGAGCCGCTGTTGTCCCGCAGGAGCGGCTGTGTCTCCGTGGCAGCCGACATCGTTGTTCGGCCGGAGGGGAGAGAGGGCGTGTAGACAGCACGAACGCGTGTCGAGCATAAGTGTCGTAAATGGCGGTCGGTCTGCCCGGAATTCCTCCATGGGGACGGACTGATCTTATAATCCACCCGTTTTGCGGTGGAAGGCTTGGCGGCATCGGCAGCTTGACAATCTGCGCCCTTTGACCCTTTGACCCTCTGGCTATCTGCGTTATCTGGACCCGGCTGTCGCTTCTCTTTTCGGCGGTGGCGGCGCTAAAGCTGCAAGTGAGGCCCTTGCAGCCACCAGTCGTCAGTGGCGGGGCATCTGGCGTGCTGAAGAAAATCTCCTCCATTTTTCCATATTCCTTCCGCTGGCCGACCTCGCTCGGTGAGTGAGCAATTCCCGGGATCACGGCCGTCTGAGCTGCGGGAGCCACATAGCTTCGTTTTTTCTCCATCTTCACGTTTATTCATCGCACCTCGATGTTGACACTATGCCAATCGAGTAGCGAGTCGTTCAAAGATTGCAGATCGCCTGTAAAAAGGCGTAGCTCGCCACCAACAGCGGGCCCGTGCCACTGAGATCTAAGCTATTAGACGGTAAACGTTAGTGCTGTAAACACGAGCCTCGAAATGGAAAGGTCGCATCCGCACAAAAACCCATCAGACCGCATTTCACGCCGAATGTCGGCTCTCGCTGAAGGTTTTGGGGCTTTGATTGGAAAAAATTCACCAGAGGTGTTTTCAATCAGGATAGAGTCGGAGGTAAAGTCGGAAGAACAGTCAAACAAAGTGTTACACGACTGGCATGGTCGAGGTCGAGGCACGACCACTTCGTACAAGCAAGACGTAAAGTTGGGAGTTTGTGAAAGGATAAGCTTACAAAAAATTGTTGGAACTTTTTCGTCAGCCGTAAGACGTCAGAGGAAGAAACCGGCAGAGATACGTATGATCTGCCGGGTCGCGCCTTCCTGATTCTTTTCAGGCGCGCCTTCCTTCATGAAGGTGCAAACTTGCCATGCTAAAATTATATATATTTATAACGTACAGATCACGACAGTAACCAGACTGATAAATCAGCTTGGCTGTTAGTCGTGAGATTCACGGAAGAGAAACGGGACTTTAGGAACAGACGTTATGTGAAAAAAGGAGGTGAAGACCTTGCCTTGGCCAAGGCTCTTTGATAAATAACACACAAAATCCCAAGGCCTATCAGTATCGCATCGTCAAAGGAGCGGCCAGTGCTACAATAAGAAAATGACTCTCAGAGCATAACTTCCATTAACGCCTAGAGATATTCCATCCACACTCTGTATTACTTTTCGATTGTTGTGCAGCCTTAGCCAACTTGTGTATCCCTGCATATAACGGCCTCGCAATACTTTACAAGCATATGTACAAAGAGCGTACTGTGACATTTCAAGAATTTCTTATATTATATCCAAACGTTGGTCGCAATAGTATTGAACGCTAGACTTCTCTTGATTGCGCAACTTGAGTTTAATATGTCTATCATCTAAATTGCAATCTGTTGGGCCCTCTCTGAGCCTGAACATGTTGGCTTCAACAGCTCCTATGACTCGAGCAGGACTCGAGAAACTTCTACTTGCAAGTTGCTCACTGAGCAACAATGCCGAGGTTTTAGCTCCTGGTTCGGTTTCAACGATACTGCGGTGATCGAACGGTTCTGTCGACTCATATTACCCTGTCAGGTATCAACGTTATAAGCCTATATCCTTGTCATATCGGTATAGTTGCGCGGAAGCTAAAAGTCCTGCTCTAGCCGACATGTATTAATATGTGGTTAAGCAGTCGTTTTCCATCTCATCACTTTGACAGCCACTGTCGATATCAGATAGAGACAGTCTTTTGCAGCGGTATCTAAAAAGAACCCGTCATTACTAAACACGGCCGCCAAAACTTTCTACCGAGTAAATCTGCAATATCTAGGCCGAGCCAGTGAAACAAATCATACACTGCTTAAGACGCATTGTGCTGTGCCTGCCATCCACGTATACTTTCAGGTTAAGCTCCCCGTACTTCCTCTGATTTTTCTCCTCTTTCACTCTGAATTTCCGCAAGACAGAATCTCACTTTGTCGGTTCAGGTTCATGCTAGTAAGGACTTCGAGATCGTCTCTTTGTGGGGGTCGCAACGGGTGCTAGCACAATCTGTGGGGCGCACTGCACGTTGCAGGTAGTGGATCGCTGACCCGTTCTGCAGAGGTGTACTCCGTAGCTTTTATATTACTCCGAAGTGCTCCTCTACTACATATGTAGGCTACTACTGCCGGCGCACAGTTTTTTTAGGAGTTACCAGGCAAAAATAGATTGCCATTGCCTTGCATAGATCTGGTCACTATCTCCGGACAGGGGTTACCTTGCATTGTAACGTAGAGGCGAGTCAAGAAAGATAGGGCCGATCATAGTGATGCAGTCTATGAAGAGGAGAGGAGATATATGAAAAATGTCCCGAACAAATAAATGCGTGGCGTGTCAGATCTGGGAGAGCTGAAAGTGCGGTCACCTTGTCCTCGATATGTATAGGATACAGCGAGACAGACGTGAAGGGTCATATGCGCAAACCGTGTCGCGGCTGCCCTGGGCGTGCAAGTTCAAGGCGACGCTGTTCCCATGGATTTTTCAGAAAAGCTCCGCTATTGGCTGACGCCGATATCAGCTCCCGATTCCGGAATTTGCACACAGGGCTACAGAGGGTTGTTAATGTACGCATGTCACTACTTGAGTATCCAAGTTTGACATTGGTCTTGACACATTCTATCCTTTGGGACAATTATAGTCACACATGGTCGAACCGATATATGTCTAGTCTTCTGAGGGAGCATATATACAAAAGTAGTCCGTGATCCAGTAAGCTGTCAGTGCTAGCAACTCAGCACATACTACCGAGTACGGACACCCTACTTTCACCAGTCACGTTTCAGGAGTGAAGCTTGAGGCTTCCTGGGCTTTTACAACTCGAGCTGCATCTTCCTATGCACACTGGCTGATTTCATACTCGTAGATCTGTGGCAAAATGTTGCGTGCACAGGCAATTCACATATTTCACGCATACCTCTGACCTCACCTGAGAACAGTCGGCATACGTTTTTCGTAACTGGTGACATCTCTCTCGACTTTTTTATCCAACAGAGGCTGTTCGTCGCTGCCCATCTTCTACGTGTCGTCTTGGGCATCGTCATATGACGTCATCGTGAGTCATCGTGAGTGTCCGTTATCGGCAACTGGATGACTCGTAATGCCTGGTCTGAAACGACTCTGTCAGGGGCATCAATGCTCCATTCGAGAATTGCGGATATTACCCGTCTTTCGGGCGGCGGTTCGAGTGGGTTCTCCACGTCTGTACTCCGTAACCGTCCCCTCTCCTCTTTCTGGCCTTCATGTTAACCGCATGGCCTTTCGGGGCTTTGACCCTGCAATATACGTCCTAGGTACGGAGCACATCGCATCTGTTTTCCGCCGATGCAGGGGATCATAGCTGAGCGATGTACTAGCGCTCTCTGGCATTGTCGTAGAGATTTCCATAAAACCACAAGTCCAATCGCAAGCAAAAACATGATCGAATTGCGGCGGAGTTTCTGCGGCGGTACTCCGAACTTCTCGCGAGAAGCGAAGTGTGGGCATATCTGAATGGCAGTTCTGAGTCAATACTAAATTCAATTTCTAACATCCTGCAGCCTCTCCGATGCGTGCATTTCCTTGCACTTCGGTTATCGCGCCTCCTGATCCCGTTGAGACTGGTGAGGGGACTCTGTTCGGAGTCGCACTCGTTGGCCCGGGTGGCAAGTATTTCGCCATCGGGCTCAAAATTTCACAATATGGAGGCATGCATGTGCCAGGGTGGGAATAGATGCTGGCCGGCCACCATTGATGAGCAATACTGCAGCCGAGGCTGGTTGAGATGGCGTCTTGTCATTTTGTTATCCATTTTTTTTTCGGGACTATCGACTGTCTCGGTTTCAATTCGACTTCAGGTTGCGAGTGTGGATGACAAAGTCTGTGGCATTGCTGACATGGCTGGTTGTCGCAGCAGTATATTACGTACATAGAGGAGAGATTCTGTCATAGATTCCATTCCTGCAGTAGGCGTTAGTCCAAGATGGCAGGCGGAGACTCACAGGAGCAAGGATGGCTCTTTAAGCCATAGCAAGGGTCTCAGTGCGCGATTGGCAAACGTTTGCGAACGAGGCCCCAGCGAAAACGCAAATCGGCCCATCGCCAGTAACGGTCGGTCGACATCCTTGTCGAATTATCTGCTAACCGCGGAGCAACCGGAATCACGCCGCATTTTCGTTCTCTCTTACGCGGTAGCGGCATGCCGTTTGCGCACCAAGAATCTGAGGCCCAGTAGCCTGCATTCCTGATTGGTGGACGATATTTCAGGTAGGTGTTGCCGGAGGCAGAGGCAGTTGGAGCTGTTAAAACGGGCGGCATGACCGGAGCAGCGATGGCGGAAACTGTATCGGAGATCCGCCCATCGTTGGCAAAATTGAGTCATAGAAGGAGGAAACGTCCTGAGAAGACAAAAGAAAAAAAAGCGAAAAAATTGGTCACAGTCTCCGTGAGAGACGGCCCTTCTGGCTGTTCCGTTCGGCCTTGTTGGTAGTGGAAGGCGGCATTTCCTGGCTGCAGCGTTAAGAGCTGAAAATTGACAAGAAGGTTTGGCCTCAAATGGTCGGCCTATCTAAGTGCCGAGCAGTCGGTGTCTTACATATGTTTGGACTCAGAATACAGAGTACAGTTTCCTTATCACCAAGCTGGCGCGATAATGTACCGAAAAGGCAAGAGCTTGTTCGAACGATGATCTGGCTGCAGTGTGGTTGCATGGGTGTCACCCAAGGCTATCTTCAGCCCAAGGGCTGCAGGGAGTCGTTATCTGGCTATCTACTTACACACACTTTTTACCACCCGGGAACAAAAGTACGCAATTGTGCCAGCTCTCGTACGTCCGGCGTTAATCCCGGCGCAACCCGATCTAAGCCAGCATCTTATAAGCTGCAAGCATTTAACGACCCCTTCCGGTTGGCCTCGGCTCATCAATTTCCCGGCCTTGATCCCACGGCCAGCTCCCGTGCTCATCGTGACGGATCACCACATCCCCACGTTTGACCGAGCTTTCCCCCGCATCAAGGGCACGTTGGCCGGTCTCAAAACCCTGCATGACCCGGGCCCTTTACCGGCTGGTTTGCATGCTGTGTACACTTGTATACTACGTTCACCCTGACCTGCCGGAACCAGCAGCACGCCCGGCGAAGTGTAGAAAGAACGGCCGTAGATCTGGTCGGCATCTCGACTAAGATGAGAGGCGCTGGCCACGGGGATCACTCGGGAATGGCGTAGGCGCCCAATCACTCGCGTTTTGTGGTTTACCGTTGCATAACTATTACACACAAATATTGGCGATCGAGGAGGCCGTCTGTGGGCCAGCAAACCCACCACAGCAGCGCGCTCAGCAGATTGTGATGTGAAGTCAAAACGTTCGTCTATAAGCCCTAGTGCCACAAGAGGAAGTTCGGAGCTACGAGCAGTAGCGCAGTCCAAGGCGACCGGCAGATTGGACAGGCCCTGAGCAGTTGAATATTGCTCCACGCAAGCGCCCATCATATGGTCCTTTGCGTACCGTTTCTACCGGGCTCCAGTATTCCGGCTACTCGTCCTGCCTCTTTCAGCAAAGCGGTGTTCTATATAGAGGGGCGGCCTCTTTCGGAATACTGCCTAGTTTGCAGGATTGCCGCGGGTGTGGGGTCATGGCGTGGTATGTAGGTGCGAGCAGCGTGCCTGATTTGGCAGTTGCCCGCCTCATTGTCTTGTACTATGTAAGAAGGGAGGTCTTGGAGCCTACACTTCCCCTGTCAGTTTCCCAGTACAGGTAGTCCGGAGAAGGGGCTGCGAGTATGTGCCGCAGCAGCGGTGGCGGAAAGACGCATGGGAAAGAGATATCGGTTACTGTCGTTCCAAATAGGGCAGACGCGGTCTTGCTCGGTCTATTTTCCGAAACCAGCACACCGCCATCTTTCTTTTGCCACCCTGCCATCCGTGTCAAGATACGAGTGCTCCGTTTGGGAATCGGAGAGCATTGCAGGGTGGTCTGATGGGCCGACTTGAGTTCTTATACAGCCAGCGACCTGTCAGGGATGTAAGCTGGGAATTGCGAATCGCAGATGGGGCATGTTGGACTTTAGCTTCGGTTGATTTGAATAGTTTTCTTTTACCTGATTATTCCAGTCGCTCTCCATGGGGATTTGTAAAGAGGTGTACAAAGAAAAGAGACCCCCCCCCCCCCAAAAAAAAAAAAAACAGAACGCCACCGAAGCCACGCCGCCTGAAATGAACTAATCGAATTCTGATCTCCAACTTGCGGTGCGCAACAGGAGATCTGGGAGCTAAATACGCCTTCAGTGTAACTTCCGTCCTTCCATTTTCCTTCTATCGCCACACGCTTGACCACTATGGGAAAAGACGACGCGAGGGAGTGCTTGCCGTAGGCCTACCATAGAACCAGTTCTAGGTCTAGCTGCTGCAAGTAAAAGGCCGGCCTGACCGCGACAAGAAGGACAAGCCCGAAATAGTGGTTAGGGTGTGGCGAGGCCTGAACGGCGATTTACGGCGTCAGCGAGGACTTTCAGGCGGCCAGAAAGCGAGTCGTTGAGAGACGGACGGGCGCGTCGGTTGGTGTGCTGCGCTGCATTTCTTGCGCGCGGCGAACATCACCAAGCAATACGAAGCCCTTGGGCCTCTTCGCAGGGGATTGGCCACCTGCGACGTAAGAAGCAAAGACGGGGGGGTCCACAACTGTTGGCACGTAACATTGGCCGAATGCCAAGCCAGTGGATCCTACCCACCTAGCCAATAAGGGAGCTAATGCACGCTAATGTGTATGTGTAAGCAAAGATAGCCGACCACAGAGCATTCAGAAGCAAAGCGACGAGCGATTACCACCTACCTAAAACGGCAATGAGGAACATGCAGCCACCACAACAAAAACAGCGCTCGCCGGGCCGCCGAAAGCCCAGGCCGTGCTGTAGACAAGGTTTGCGATCGGACGAGCCGCGAGAAGGCGATGTTTGCGGCGTCTGTACGAGTTGTCGCCCCATGGAGCGTGCGGGCACGAGAGTCGTGTGACTTACGTGAGGACCAGGCTGGCTGGAATCTGCCGCTGAACCTGCTCGTTTTGGCAGTCGCCGTGTTTCGCGCAAGTACGTCGTACTCCGTATGAGCACTCCGTAGGCGGAGAGGGGCAACGGCCTCACAGCTGTGGTACCACCGTCCCTTTTTTCGCCCCTCAGTGGCCCTCCGACCGCCTATACCCACCGAATAAGAGTCGCCAACCAGGACACCGTGCTTGTACTCGTACATACGAGCGCTCCTGCCGTGTTTTGTTATCTTGAGGTCTGACACCTGCTTGAGCTACCCGGGGCTTGTTTCCCACCCACTCACTAGGGCAGGCGCCGCTGATAGCACACCCGCCCCTTCCACTCTTCGTGTACTCGTATTGGCCGTGACGTGATCCGTTGATTGCCCCTCCCACCCTGTCCTTCGGTCCTGCCTGAACGGATCGCCGCTTGCTTGGACCTGTCGCAGCTGATCGGCATAAAAGACGAGCTGCTTCCGCCCACCTCTGACTACTTTTTCGTTTCCCAGGCTCTCTATCTCTTCTCGACGTCTCCCATCCTGTGCGCCCATTGTTTTCGCGTGATCCTGTAGAGGATCAATCACCGAAAGCAGTCATGGATCCCTGTATGTTTTTGGTATTCTCTCTACCTGGGCCTATGACTGCCACAGCTACTAACCAGACCAGCCAGCGAGAAACACATCTCAGAGGTTGCAGGGGACGATCTCAAGCGCTCCTTGACGTCACCAGGTGACAGCCATGGCGCATACCCTGTCCCCTCCGTTATGGAGGCGGACTACGAGGGCAAGCCGACGGAGGAGGAGCTGAAGACGCTGCGTCGCGTCCCAGGAAGCCTTCCCCTGATCGCCTACCTCATCTGCATCGTCGAGTTCTGCGAGCGGGCGTCATACTACGGCGTGCAGCCCCTCATCAGCAACTACGTCAACCGGCCGCTTCCCACCGGCGGTGACGGCTGGGGTGCACCGCCCCGGGGCACCCAGCAGACCGCTGGTGCTCTTGGATTAGGCACCGTCACCGCCAATGCCGTCGGCCAGTCCTTCAGTATGCTCGCCTATGGCCTCCCCGTCTTCTTCGGGTACCTGGCCGACTCCCGCACCGGTCGCTTCAAGCTCATCTGCTGGGGCATCCTCGTCTTTGGTATTGCCCACATTCTCATGGTCGTCTCTGGCTCTAAGACTCTGCTCGAGAACGGCAACGCCAAGGTTCCTTACTTCCTCTCTGTCTACATCCTCGCCATTGGTGCTGCCATGTTCAAGCCCAATGTGTCTCCCCTCCTGCTCGACCAAATGGTCAACACCGTCCCCAAGGTCATTGTCACGAAGAAGGGCGAGCGCGTCATCGAGGACCCCGAGGCCACCACCGAACGTGCTATGCTCTGGTTTTACCTGATGATCAACATCGGTGGCTTCATGGGTGTCGCCACTTCCTACTCTGAGAAATACGTCGGGGTATGTACAAGTCGAAACTTCTTTACCTGAACTGAACATAAAACTAACCTTCATAGTGGTGGCTTGCCTTCCTCATCCCCCTTCTGCTCTACCTGCCGCTGCCTCTGCTCATGTGGTTCCTGAAGGACCGCCTCATTCTGCACCCGCCAGCTGGCAGCGATCTTCCCAACGTCTTCCGTGTTCTCGGTCTTGTTCTCCGCCGTGGAGGCATTAAGCGCATTGGTCGCTCGGGCTTCTGGGATCTGGCTAAGCCATCGCACATCGCTGCTTCTGGCCTGCACATCAAGACCGAATGGAACGACGAGTTTGTCGAGGACGTTCGCCGCACGTTCCAGGCCACTGGTATCTTCTGCTTCTTCCCTATCCAGTACCTGAACGACAACGGAATTGGCTCTTCCGCCAGCTTTTTGTCGACCATGCTCACCACCAACGGCGTGCCCAACGACGTTATTGGCAACTTCAATTCGCTCAGCATCATTGCCTTTGCTCCCGTCCTGAACTACGGTCTCTACCCCCTGCTGCGCCGTTTGAACATCCACTACGGTCCCATTGCCCGTGTCACTACCGGCCTGGCCATGTCGGCTATTGGTGGTGTTGGCTACACGGTTTTGAACTACTATGCCTACAAGGAGTCCCCTTGCGGTCACTACGGTTCCAGCGACTGTGCAATTGGCACCGGTGTTGCCCCCATCACTATCTGGTGGATGGCGATTCCCTACGCTATCGGCGGTATCAGCGAGCTGTTCGTCAACGTGCCTGCCTACGGCATTGCTTACTCCCGCGCGCCTGTGAACATGCGCAGTGTCGTGTCGGGTATCAACCTGTTCAACACGGCCATCGCATATGCCATCGGCCTTGCGTGTTCGTCTGTCATCACCGACCCGTATCTTACCTGGGACTTTGGCGGCCCGGCCATCACCGGTGCTGTCCTTAGTGTTGTGTTCTACTTCATGTTCCGCAGCATCGATAAGGAGGAGTACGTTCTCAGCCAGAACAAGGACTACCACCTGGAGCATGAGGGCGAGACGGTCATGCCGCCCCCATATTCAGGAGAACGAGCACATGATGATGTCATCTAAGCAGTAAAGAAGACTTGCGAAATGTAATGTCAGGGGGATCCTGGCGGCCATATACCCAAACGGCCATTTTTTCCGCAGTATTCAGAGGCTGAAAGCCATAATATAAACACTTCAAATACTTTCACTGATTCTTAGTCCTGATTGCAGTAGACTGGAAAATGTAGACTGGTTGTATTCCTTACACTTACCTACGGCCAACTTGATCAACAGCTTCGGCATTAGCTCACAAAGTTGATGCATATGTAGGTGAAAGTGAGCTTCCTTTTGTATGACGTGAAATATACGACGTCGTCAGAAGCGACAAGTAACACGAGGCCAGCGGTGCATACAAGGTTGGCAGGCGCCCATTGTGCAGTGAACTAGGGGACACGGCCCGCTTTGAAGGTGGCACCTACACCATACGGAATATGTCCGTTATCGAGCTCGGAGACAAAACGTTCAGCGGAATGGCTAGTCGTCAGCCCTGGACCACAAGACGCTTTCGCCCGAAGTTGTTCACCCAGGCTACTTTCCATCGTGAAGTTTATTTGCCCTCAAAGATCACCGTCCACTCTTCCAGGTAAATTACAGCGTTCCCTCGTGTAAAGCCCCCTTCTTTTTAAATGGTTTTGAGATTAGTGAAATATATTGTTGGATGCAGTGCATTGTTACGATACTAACCAAGCAACACGGTCACATATGACGTGGCAGGTGTAAAAGGAAGAATGAGCCTGCCAATTTTCAGAGAACAATTAGACCAACAAAAATTTGGCTTCCAGAGAAAAAAAATAGAAAACAAATGCCCACACACGGGATCGAACCGTGGACCTCAGCATTACGAGTGCTGCGCTCTACCACTGAGCTATACGGGCTAAAACCGTATCCGGTAATTCTGTTACGATCCAGGCAGGGATCGAACCTGCAATCTCTTGGTTCGTAGCCAAGCGCCTTGCCATTTGGCCACTGGACCTTCTTATTGGTTCTGATTTCTGTATTCTTACATCATGAAGGCTGAATTCCGGAGGTGGCCGTTGCGCTTGACATTTAAAACCACGTAGCAGAACCCCTCTACTTTGCCACATCAACACCTCTCCGCAATCTTGCGTATCAATAGAGCCGTTGTCGCAAGAAGCTGGTGAGACATAGCTTTGCGATGAGTATGCTTGTAGCTACAGCTGGCATCTTGCTCATGTAAGACACCGACACCAAAAGAGGCCGATAGGAGTAGCCGAAAGAGACACCTCATCTCTAACGCGGTATGCATCATATTAGAGGCATAGTCCATCCTCATAGTAACTGTATCTTCTTTGCAGTCGCTACCGCACACAGTCCAGTGAACTTCCCCCTTAGAACTGCCTTACTCCTCTGGGGTAATGGTAGAGATACCCAACGCTTTCCAATGCTCTCCGGCGGAGATGTCAAAGGAAACTATCCATCCGGACACCAATTCTCCATCTTCTGCCTCCAGGCCAAAAGTTTTCGTGCCCTGTAGCAACCACCCCCTTCTCATTCTTCTGGCTGAGGTCAAACCACCCTACATGGGATCGCGGCGAGTACTGGTAGAGATCGGCCTCGGACCAGTGATCGGTCCCTACCAACTCATCATTTCCAGCCCCAGTCCCCTGCGGTACCGGAGGCTGTACAATGGTTGGCTGGATGCCAATAAGTTTAAACAAGACGGTGGATGCGGGAAAGGCCGGCACAAAGGGTACCATCTTAAAGGCCACCTGGAAGAACGGCTCGTCCTACCACTGTTCTGTGTCACTAGGGAAGACCTTTAGCTGGACCGCGCCACCTAGGAGGTCCTTCCAGTCGAATCGAGCAAGATGCTTTGGAATGTTCCAGTCTGCCAGGAACCGATGAATGTCAGCTTAGGCTACACTTCAGAAAGCCTGATTCCATGGAAAAACCCTACTATACCGCCCATTCCAAGTTGTGTCCATTTGCGAAACATAGATTCTTGTGATTCTGAGTGCCTTTTCTTGCCCCTGCTTTGACGGTGCCTTGTGCCCCTCTACTGTAGGATAGGTGTATTGCCCTGGTAGGATCAAGAACTCATCATATGGTTCAACAGGTGTTTCTGAATAGCGCACATTCATAATGGAAGCCAGTCCTCCGGTTGGCAGGCCAGCTTCTTCCGAGGCAAAAACCTTGCCTCGAGCGGAGAAAACAGTATTTCAGGTACCTCCCTCGCCTGTGTGGCTAAGACAACAAAGGGGATATTGTAAACTTGGGCCTTGCAGGACCACGGCCCTGGCGCTTTATTGATGGCATCTGAGCTCATGGAGAGAGTCAACTCGATTGGTAAGAGGGATACAAATGAGAGCTTCGGGCAGACAAAGCAGTTGTCGAGCCGTGTGTATTTGGGGCCCGGACATCCATAGTCTCCACACAGTATATAAGAGTATCCCCTGACCACGGGTAGGCGGTTCCCAATACAAATTGCCCCTCCTTTCACCTGCCAGCAAATGTCAAATGTTGTGGATCTCCTAAGAGAGCTATACACTGTAGTGCTTGTCTGTACGCTTGGTAGGCGGGTTAAAGCTCTGCCTATAAGATGATCATTTTGGAATACGCAGTTGCCTCATCTAAACACATTATTTTGAATTAGCCGTCTGTATATGCCCGACTGAATTCGCCCCGAAGTGCCCTCGGACAGAGCTGTCGTCAAGCAATGTTCTGCTAGTTAAGATATTCGCCGCACCGTCCCATTAACACAATGGTACTCAGATCTAATGCCAGTGATACTACTGCCTCGGACGAAAGTTCTGGTAAGCCCTTTTAGCTCTTAGCGAGTGTTCCTTGGTCGTTTAAGCGAGGGGGACAGTACAGCTAAGAGGTAAGACGTAATAATATTTAAATTCTGTGCGTAAGAGTTCAAAAAGTCGTAGTCAGGAGAAATTCAAAAATTGTTAAAGAGAAAGTACCATTATAGCAGTTATGCTCTTATAAACGAATCAGAAGAAATGGTATGTATGCTCTTCTACTATCTAAACACAAAACCTGCTAGAAAATCGGGTTATAGTCTCACTTCTATGTGCATTAAGTGCATTAGCCGACATCGACGACGTGTTCCCAAGCTCATCTATTTCCTTAATGCGCTCGTTCAAACAAAACGGCGAACAATGACAATTTCGTCGCAATTGGCAGCCCAGTGCAATGGCATGTTCCCGCAATAATCTTTGGCTTTTGTATCGGCGACCTTTGCGAGGAGTAAATGTACGATATCCTCGTCCCCATTCTTAATAGCTCAAAGCAACGACGTAAGCATGTAGCCATCTTTAACCTCGATAGTGGCACCCGTTTCAAAACCGGTTACAAGATCCTCTCTTCCAGGTGCATATGGCATCGTCAACGGGGTGCTTCCATCGTCATCCTAAAATTTGCTCTGCACATATCGAACTGACGTTTGGGGTTGTCTTCACGTGGGCAATTAAAAAGCTCTATGTTTTCTTCTCTGCTATTCGTAGCCAGAGCAGCCAAAATTGGTGCTCCAAAGCACTCGTCCTCAACGTCGAAACAGGTCGTGTTCTCGGGGTAGCACCTGATAAGGTTCAGCGTTGGTAACCGCCAACATGTAATCCGTACAGCGCTGTACAATAGAATCGCACTGGGCTAATACACAATCGCTCCGGTATCGGCACCCCGCACCACGTGACGGACCACATGACCTCGGCATGGGACCATTAGCCTTTTACAACCTTGGCAACACCTCAACCCCATACTCCAGACACGGGGAAAGACCGCGGGCGGAGCACCCCGGAGCACCCCGGCGCACCGAGATGAAGAAAAAGCAAAAAGGGGTGTCGAATGAGAGGGACGGCATTGCAGAGGTTTGCAACAAGCGTCCGGCCGCGCCGGGGGGGACGATTGGCCAATGGGAAGGCACGGATCTCGGCGCAGGAACATTGATCCGAGCCGCGATCTGGACGAACGGGAGTTGGGCCATACAAAGACGGACAGAAGACGACTGGAATTCGGCTTGCGCTCGGCAACGCGACGTTAGCGCAGGAGGAAGGAGTGGGAAGCTCTGGCGGGAGACTGCACCCACTCACACCAACGGCTCACGTGGCGTGGTGTGAAGAGGGAAAAAGGGAGCAGCTGTTGTGCTCCGGAAAATACCCCTCGCCCCATTCTAGCAGCTCCGGAGGCCGAACTGTCGTTCTGTCCTCTATTTCTTCCTCCTCTCTCCCCGAACATCCCGCACGGTTTCCCCTCCCCATGGTCTCGCCGCCCGCCTGACTCGTCTTTCTGTCCTCTGATCCTCTCCGCTTAGCCGTTCACCATGGCCTCTGCCGCCCTCCGGTCGCGCGTCAAGCGCGCGTCCATGCTGGCCAAGGTGTGCCAGCCGCAGGACCTGCTGCACCACTTTCCCAATGGCGCGTACATTGGCTGGTCCGGCTTCACGGGCGTGGGCTATCCCAAGTAGGTCTGCCGGGCGTGTCGTAGTGCTGGTGCTCTGTCCGGGCCGTCTGACGCGTGCAGGAAAATCCCGACCTTTCTGGCCGACCACGTGGAGAAGAACAAGCTGCAGGGCCAGCTGCGATACTCGCTCTTTGTCGGGGCGTCCTCAGGGGCCGAGACGGAGAACCGCTGGGCCGGGCTGGACATGATTGAGCGCCGGGCGCCGCATCAGGTCGGCAAGGCCATTGCCAAGGGCATCAACAACGGCAAGATTGAGTTTTTCGACAAGCACCTGTCCATGTTCCCGCAGGACCTGACGTACGGCTTCTACACCAAGGACCGGCCGGCCGGCAAGCGCAACCTGGACGTGACCGTGGTCGAGGCGACGGACATTCTGGCCGACGGCAGCATCGTGCCGGGCGCGTCGGTCGGCGCGACGCCGGAGCTGATCCAGATGGCCGACAAGATCATCATCGAGGTCAACACGGCCCTGCCGAGCTTCGAGGGCCTGCACGACATCACCATGTCGGAGCTGCCGCCGCGCCGGAAGCCGTACCTGATCACGCAGGTGGAGGACCGCATCGGCACGACGTCGATTCCCATCGACCCCGAAAAGGTCGTCGGCGTGGTCGAGTCCGACTACCAGGACCAGACGCTGCCCAACACGCCGGCGGACGAGTCGTCGGCCATGATTGCCGGCCACTTGATCGAGTACTTTGAGCACGAGGTGGCCCAGGGCCGCCTGCCGCCGTCGCTACTGCCGCTGCAGTCGGGCATCGGCAACATTGCCAACGCCGTCATCGGCGGGCTGCAAAACGCAAAGTTTTGGCACCTCAAGGTCTGGACCGAAGTCATCCAGGACACCTTTCTCGACCTCTTCGACTCGGGCCACCTCGACTTTGCCACGGCCACGTCCGTCCGCTTCTCGCCCGACGGCTTCAAGCGCTTCTACGCCAACTGGCCCAGCTACAAGGACAAGCTGCTGCTCCGGTCGCAGCAGGTCTCCAACAGCCCCGAGATCATCCGCCGCCTCGGCATCATCGGCATGAACACGCCCGTCGAGGTCGACCTGTACGCCCACGCCAACAGCACCTGCGTCAACGGCTCGCGCATGCTCAACGGCCTCGGCGGATCGGCCGACTTCCTCCGCTCATCAAAGTATTCCATCATGCACACGCCCTCCACCCGGCCGTCCAAGACGGATCCCCACGGCATCAGCTGCATCGTCCCCATGTGCACCCACGTCGACCAGACCGAGCACGACCTCGACGTCGTCGTCACCGAGCAGGGCCTCGCCGACGTCCGCGGCCTCAGCCCCCGCGAACGCGCCCGCGTCATCGTCCGCAAGTGCGCACACCCCCTCTACCAGCCCATCCTCACCGACTACCTCGACCGTGCCGACGCCTACTGCCTCGCCCGCGGCATGGGCCACGAGCCCCATCTGCTCTTCCAGGCCTTTGACCTCCACCGCGCCCTCCAGGAGCAGGGTAGCATGCTCAACTTCAACGGCTGGAAATAGACACTGTCTTTTCTTCCATTCGCCTACCAAACATACCCGAATACGACTCTCTTTTCTCTCTCCCTTTCCCCCAGGCATAGAATGGAGCATCGAATAGACGGCTGTGGCTACAAGTTTGGATAACAGTGGGGCAACTGGGTTCCTAGGATTGGTTAATTATCAAGAAAGCTCAAACCAAATACATATTCTGTCCTCTTGCTTGCAGCTTGCGCATGTAGTCACACTTTTTCATTCACACCTATCTACCGCCTCCTGCTCGCCCAGAGACCAGAGAGAAACGCCATGCCCAAGACCGCCATCCCGTCAGGGTCCGGCAAATCCGAGACCCTTCATTTTGCCCACCAGTACAGCCCATTCCTCCGATGCCAGCCGGCGCGTCCCCCAGGGATACAAGAATGTGGAAAAAAAGCAGCAGAGAACAGTAGAATAATAAAAGCAGAAAAAGAACAACAGAAATGGACTCCCGCATCGAATGGCCGCCTCGGAAACTCGCCTTCCCAAGCGATCCATTCTTTACCCAGCAGAAGACAGCAAATCAAACGCAGCCCAAAACAAACGAGTGCGGACTCCTTCGGGCAATCGGTTGGACAGATCGTCGCCCCTCTTTTGTTCCGCCTACTCGTCTTGCCCATCTCCTTTTTTGCTCTCTCCCGCCGAAACAGATACAGAAGACAGTCTCTTGCGGCACTAACATGTCAAAGCAGATGGTAGGTGCAGTAAAGCCGTCCGCTTTCGCGATACGATGACACGTAGTATAAAAGGTAGACAATATCGAAAACAAGTGATAGAAACAGTTCGGTTGCTCCATGATGCGGCCGTAACATGACATAAAAAGTCGTTGCAAAATGCTTTAAAATAGCAGCTCGAAAAAGAGTGACCACAAAGCCACTCTGCAAGGGTATCAAAAGATAAGGAGATGAGACTCCATGAAATGTGAGGGTATATGTGTTGTGAGAGAGTATGTGTATGTGTGTGTCTGCGTGTGTTTGTGAGTGTGTTGTGTATATTGCGTTGCACTTAGACGTTGTTTGCGCCGTTCCCAGCGCCACGCATCCAGGCGAAGAGATCGGTCCGGCCTGGCTCCTTGATCGATGGAGCTCCCGTCGCCGCTGCAGCGCTGCCTGCATCCACCATCGACTTGAGCATCTGTGCCTGCGCATCACGCGGCTCCAGCAGTAAGCTCTTGCGGTAGTACGACACCTGCACGTTGTCGCCCTGCGTCTTGTCCATCTCGCGCACGCGGCTGATCTGCTCGCCGATCCACTCCTGCATGTCCGGCATCTCCGTCAGCCGGTACGGGATCTGGAACCGCTGCAGCTCGCCAATAATCTTGGCCGTCCGCGTGTGCTTGTCAAAGTTGACCACCGTCAGCCCACCGCTGCCGTTCCCGTTCTCGCTGTCGCTGTTGTTGCCGTTGCGGTCGCCTCCGTCCTGGCCTGGAAGCTGCTTCGTCGCCGGATTGCCAATGTCCACAAACGTCAAGTCCGTCAGGTACATGCCAAGGAACGGAAGGCAGGGCGGCACGTGGCCGTTGAGCCGGCCTCGGAGCACCTTGTTGTTCTGTGCCGGCTCGACAACTGCCTGCATCGCCTTCAGCATGTCACGCCGCCTCTGCGACACAATGTCCCACGTTTTGCGAAGACGGGCAATCGTCGAGCTGTTGAGGCTGCAGATGATCGCCATGAGAGCATCGTAGTTCTGCAGCTCCGCGCACTGGTGCGCAATCTTGATCCATTGCTTGATCACCGCCGCCCGCTTCTTCACCTCGGCGTGCATCAGGATTGTGTCGGCCACCAGGTTGGAGAGGTCCGTCGTCAGTGCCGTCATCGCCTTCACGTTCGGCGCCCCGATGCCGCCCTTCTTCATCCACTGCGAGCCGAGCAGCTCGTCAGGCATGATCGAGCAGAAGATGTTCATCTGCCGCATCGTCAACTGTCGGGCCATCTCGGTTGGGTCAAAGTCCATGATCGACGGGATGCTGCCGCCCATCTTCCAGTTCGCCAGACCGTTCTGCAGCGCCTTGGACATGATCGTGGTCGGGAACGGCGAGTCCACCGCGTTGTGTTGCGGAATCGAAGTGCTCGTCTTAGCCATCGTAGACACCAGCCGCGGAACCAGAGTTGCGTCCGTGTCGCCCACGCGCTGAACCAAGTCCAAGAGCCGCCGACCTGCCGACGGGAGCACGCTGCACAACCTGGCCTCGGCAAAAGGCTCAATCAGCACGAGCGCCTCGCGGTCCAGCTCGTCACGCCAGTGTGACTCGAGCCAGCCCTTGAAGGCGTTGTAGACACGCAGCCGAACGGGTGCCGCCATATGGGGCGACTCGCCGACGTATTCAAAGCGGTCGATGAGCGCCTCTGCCAGCTTCACAGGACTGCAGAAGAGCCGGAAAGTCAGGTAAAACGTCGACACAAACATGGCGTCCGGCGTCGACTCGTGCGTTGTCAGGCGCTCGACGAGGGCTGGCAGCGAACCACCAGTGACCTGGCCCTCCTTGTTGAACATGAGCTCGTGGGCATATGTGCGCTCGAGCAGCTTCGATTCCACCTCCTCCTCGGCTTCTTCGATGAGGGTCGAACTTGCAGTCGTGCTCAGCTCCGATAGCGACGGCTGGTTCATGAGTGTGTTGTCCGGTGTGGTGGCCCGCGTTGAAGTCCTCGACACCAGGCTTGACTCGGAGTTGCGGCTCGCATAGGTGCTTGTCGTGCCAGAGCTGGTCACTGTAAGACTCTCAGAGTGAAACGACGACGTGAACTCGCCTTCGTTGGTGGTTATCTGTTCGACCGGACTTTCATCCTCGCGAGGAATGTATGACGACGTCCGTGGCAGGCGCGGAAGCGCTGGTTGAATGGAAGACACGGACGAGGTCATGCTGGTTGTCACAGAGGCATCCTCCATGGCATAGGAGACAGGTCGAGACGGCGCAGAGTACTGCTGAGACTGACGAACATCCTCAACCGGCGAGGACACCTGAGGGACTTCGGGGAGCGGCTTGTCAACCGAGAGATTGTTGAGGTGAGGCACGGCAGAGGACAGTCGCCGAGCGGCCATGTTGTCGGCATAGGGAATCGGGCTGACTGAGGGCAACTGTGCTTCCGTCGCTGCAGGCTCCTGAGCATCGTACATGGCCGGCGTGAACGAATCCGAGGCGTTGCTGTAGTCGGCATCGGAATACGCCTGTTGCTCGGCCTCGTTGGCATGGGCGATAAAGGTCTTGATCGACACGGCGTCGTTTGGCGAGCTCGCGACGTCAGACGTAACAGTCGCAAACGAAGCATCCAAGACGGAAAGGTCGACGTCAAAGGCCAGTGTGATGTCGTCGAATTCGTATTCAAAATCGCCGATGCGCTCGATAACCCACTTCGTCTTCGCCACGCACTCTCCCGTGGCCTTCACGCAGTCTGTTGCGGCGGTAAGAAGCCGGCCGTTGTCTTGCGGGACAATGACATCATCGAAATCGGACACTTGGTTGGTCAGGATGTCCCGTGCTAGGTACACCAGCTCGAGGATGCGGTCAGACATGGCAACTCGCGAGTTGTGCAGAATCTCACGGCTCAGCGAGTCGTGGCCTGATACCACGTCAATCACGACCAAAAGTTGGCTCCCGGAGGTGGCCGACTGCTTGATCGCCAAGGCCAGCTGCGGCCGAGACTGTGAATGCAGGTGCAGGCGGCCGATAAAGGATCCGAGATAGGACAAGAACGTGTCATGGCGTTCGCCCAGCCGGTGGGAGACCAGGTTGTGAGCCTGCGACAGCGGCGAGGGACCTGCCAAGGAAACGCGGTGAGACAAGCTGGACGACGACAAGCGGTTGTTGTTCCCCAAAGTGCTCTTTATTCCGGAATGCGACAGCCGGTGCTGGTAGCTCGCCGTCAAGCTGGAGAGGCGCTTGTTAACAGGCGCCGCAGAGACTGTCAGGGACGAGTTTGCATATGCGCCGCCGGCCATCAAGGGATCGGATGCGGACAGCGACAGGACCTTCCTCTGGCCATCGAACGTAATGCTGTCCGCAGGCGGCGTAGGTGGGATGCAGTTCTCCTCGTGCACTGCGGTCATGAGTGTTATCGGCTGGATGAAGGGTTGAGAGGCAGTCAGGGCGATGGCCTGTGCATATTGCTGGCGGTCTTCCTCGATCACGTCGCAGAAACGAACAGCCTTGACGACGATCTTGAACGCCTTCAGGATCATCTCGTCGACAATGTTGTTCACATTCTCATTTGGATCGGGAAAGCGCTGATACTCCTGTAACCGCTTGGCCGACTTCACAAGAGACGACAGTTCGGACAGCAGAGACTTTCGATTGCGCCTCAATCCGTCGTGACGCTGGATCAGAGGCGACTCGCGCGTCA
The DNA here is from genome assembly GCA_001455505.1 of Leptographium lundbergii. Lineage (NCBI taxonomy): Eukaryota > Fungi > Ascomycota > Sordariomycetes > Ophiostomatales > Ophiostomataceae > Leptographium > Leptographium lundbergii. The sequence goes on from LDEF01000056.1 coordinate 54,930, forward strand.
GGCATTCCGTGCGTTCCTGCAATGTTAGTCATAACACGAGAAAGGTAGACAATGAGTCGGCAGAGCATACCAGCAGGTACCGAACGCCAGCGATAATGCCCTTCATAAACTCCTGGTTGCCGAAGATCTCGCTGTCGTTTACGGTGGTGCTGCGCATCAGATCCCAGAAGTTCAGCAGAGCGTTGAGAAGATTCCGCATCTCGTCTGGCTCGTAGGCATCGCAATAGTTTGTGGGCAGCCAGCCCCGAGCGCCAGACACGAGGAGGGTGCCATCAGCCCAGCCATTGGTATGAATTGAATGCACCAGAATCACATCGCCCTCGTTCATTGGCAATGTGACGGTCGAGTCGGCCGGTGAGTAGCTGGGCTGAAAGGCATAGTAGGCGCGCAAGAAGTTGTGGAAAACTGGCGGCGGATCGCGTTGTGAGAGAGAGCTGTGCATGTAGCTGTTGTTATTGTTGTGGGACAGGTCCTCCTGCGAGCCATTTGGGGTTGCCGGTGGCGTCATCTGAGAGTGTGTATAGAGATTTCCCCCGTTTGCCGAGAGGGTAGAAGACGATGACGAAGAGACGGTGTTGTGGAGGGCCGTCAAGTAGGCATCGTCGCCAGATGCTGCCGCGACGTCGGTTTTGTGTATGGTGAGAGGAGCCACGGAGAGGCTGTTACGCGAAGGAATGGGGCTCAGCATGGCCGTTGCTGCTGAATGAGCAAGGTCGAAAACATGAGGTCAAGAAATGTATTTGTTCTGGAAGAGCTCGCCGTGCTCAGACTGTAGAAAGGATATGGTAGACGAATGCCGGCGGCGGGAGTCGTGGGTGAATGTTCGCAGAAATCAGAGAAATCCTTTTTGGGGTCAGCGGGCGCGGAACGCGTCAGATCGAAGAAGGCTGGCTGGAACAAGGCGGGGGAATGCGCGCGGGTAGGTGTGTTGACAAGCGAGCAGACGGAGTGGAAGAGAGACGCGGCGGAATGTAGAGAAGGAGGGAAGAGATCTTGTAGGAAGCCAGATGGGGAGAGAGGGTAGTGTGTAGACCAGAGGCATGGAATGCAGTGTACGGAGTAGTGGGCACTGACACTAGAGGGCGATCAGATCCGAAGAAGGGTGTCTCATGTGGGAGTGGGTGTAGCAGTGCGTATATGTAGGGGGGGTGTGTGGGTGTGTTCGTGCGCAGGCGAAAGGGGTGGGGTTGGCAATACTCCGTAAGATATGTACGAGTACGAGGACGGGAGGGCTCGTACGTGCATGCTGCATCGTTGGAGCACGACCAGGGAGGTCCCCTGGCCGTCAAAGTTTCAGGCCATATAGTGCTTTGCACTCCGTGCATAGTGCTGTTGGCCATAAGCCTCGGACCGTGCAGGCTGGTGCAAAAGGGTGCAGGGGAAAGGTGAACAGGAGGATGCAGAGGGGATGCTGGATGCGAGCTCACCGATTAGAGTTTGCCGTCTGTCGGAGCTTTTCCGTCGAGTTGCGTCGAAAAAGGAGGCCGGCCGGCACGAGGGGGCCCGTTTCTTTTTGTATCTCGGGGAGGAGATGCGCTCGAGCGGTAGCAATGGCGAGAACGAGAACGAGTCGCGGCCTGGCAGCCCGGAGATCCTAGCGGGGACGAGGATGCGGATGTCGCGCCACGAGAGGATACCTGTGCAATGTATTGGAGGCAAGAGATAAAGGCAGAGATCGAGAGTCCCAGGGCAGATGGTCCCACGTCACAACATGTCGTAGGGGGAAAGTGGCCGGCGTCGTGCGAGCTGTCCTCTTGCGTCGGGGGGGGGGGTCTGATTGCAGATCTCGTTCTTCCTGGCTTTTTCAACCGTCCGACCAGGATCTTGGTTCGAGGCTGTCGTTGGGCGCGCACTTCGTTTTTCGTCCGCGGGAGGTCAATGCGAGCCAGATGCAGGGTACCGTTTGTTTCGCCCTTTACGAGCAAAGATCGTCAGTCGAAAACGGGGTTTTGCCAGCAGGCAAGGAGGGCTATGATGTCTGGTCTCTGGGGGCGAGCGATGATTACGAACAGAAAGAGGCGTGGGGAAGGAAGATGGAGTCAGAAATGCCGAAGAGAGGGGCGGAAAGAGGAATGCGTCTTTAAAGCCAGGGCCAGATAAAGCAACATACGACAGGAAAGCAAGCAGCCGGAAAAGAGTCAGGGGAGGAAGGGACGAGCAAGCTGTCGAACTCGCGCAGAGCACAGACCAGAAAGGGCAAGATATAAGATATCATGTACGGAGTAGGCAAAGGCCGATTGACAACGGCAGCAGGGGAGCGAGATGGAAGGATGGGGGCTGTCCTGTCTGCTTGCTGCTCTGTCTGCAGTGTGTGTCCTGCGGCCTGGCGGCCTGGCGGCTTGGTGTCGCGTAGTGGGGGTGTGGGTCCGCTCTTATTTTCTCGTTTTATTTATTAATCATTATCATTAATCGACTACATACCCAGTATTACTATCGTACTGTTGGGCCGACCTGGGGAATACTACTGTGGACGAGCACCACTCGCTGCAGGAAAAAAAAAAAAAACACAGGAGCCTACGTCGTAGCGGAAGAAAAGGCCCAGCCGCTAGCCTGGACAGGCAAGGTGTCGCCTAACCGTTGTCGTCGGCTAATAGTGCTGTCCTCTTCCCCCAAGGCCTGCCAAGGCCTGGCCTGAAGTAGCAAAGGACGCATGCACATCTTACGGAGTAGTAGTCCGGAAAGCGGTTTCCAGGCTTCTGTCAAGTCTCCTGCCAACGTGCCACGGATGCGTTGCTGCGACGTTGCTAAGCCTCACGCGACGCCTAGCCACTTTCTCCGTGCTTCCACCGGGCACAGACATGCCCGTATTTCCTTTTTTGCCTTCTTTTCCCTTGTTTATTTCGGCCTCGCCTGTTCTACATTTCAGCATTTCACGCATCGTACGGACTACAGACGTCGTAGTACGGAGCATGTGGGCCTGTGCTGACATAATTTGCCTGTCTTGCCCCCTCCGCAGTTCATAGCGCAGGGCTCGGGACTCTGCGTGCTCCCTCTCAGCTTCGTGCCCTCTTCCAATCCCGAGACACCAACAAATCCTCCACTGGGACCAACGGATCCGCGTCCGGGCAGGGGCCCTTTACGGGTCCCTCGCAAGGAAGAGCCCGAAATGAATAGGGGGGTGTGTGGCGGGCCAACTGAACAACAGGCAGAGCAGCCAAAAAAAGACAGATGCCTGCGGACTACGGATTACTTCGTACGACGCTCTCGATAGCACGAGTAGTAAGATACGACTGTGAGAGGAAGCCGTGGCAGAGATTTAAAATGGGCCGCCATTGGCCATAGCAACAGAGAGCCCAGGCTCCATCTGCCGCCGTGACGTCGGTTCTGGCAGAAGAGCCGGCCTAAAGAGCTGGGATCCGGCGTATAGAGTCGGGATAAGGGGATAAACAGGTTGCCAAAAAGGTTGGCATTAAGGTTGATGCACAGTATGTACACTTGCTGTTTGTCAGATGCATCCCAACAATCGTCCCGAGTCGGCACCGAGCCCGTACCGAGCCTACGAGCACATACGGAGTACTCCGTACATGTCTGCACTTGTGCTGGTAGCGCAAAGGGGATTGGCAGCTCCAGCTGCTCAATGCTCGTTGTGGTCATCTCAGAGCGATGCCACGCTGGCCCACCAGCTCAGTCCCATCGGCGGCAACAATGATTTCCACAGATTGGCACTTTCTTGGGTTTCGGGTTTCTTGGGTCGGTACGACGTGCAAGTCATTTGTCGCTCTGTCGGTACGATGCGATGCGACTCGAGCAGCTGCCTGGCTCGTGGGCGACAACATCAACACGAACAACGCGAAAACATGCCGAAGCATCGCCATTGCTCCTCCTCGGCAGCACGACTGCTCGTGCTCGCCAGCTGCTCTCGGCCGTCCTCCAGGGCCGATCCCTACCGAGACGATGCATAGTACAGACTAACAGGCTACTATGTTGGAGTAGAAAAAAAGACACAATCACAAATGGCAAAAAGCACACCACATCGTGCTAGAGAAACGATCGTCAACCGTCGCTCCTTTCCCTTCCCGTCTTGCCTCTGGCAACCAGCTCCAGACAGCGTTCTGCTGCTCTAACAGCCGGTACACTAACATGCATATGTCGTAGCGGCGCCTGCGGGATTTGCTCTTGCTCCTCTCGTCTCCTGAGCCAGCACGAGCACTTGTTCGTCACCCCAGCTCCTGCGAGACGCCCAGTCGCACAAGCTGGATCCGGGTATGCCTTCCGGCCCGGCCTGCCATGGAGTGCGTTTGCCCATTCATCGCCAGCAGAGCTACCTCATCCTCAGACTGCGACGTACTCCGTACAGACTCGTAGTGCCGTGCATACGGAGCAGTATGCAGGCAGGCCGTGATACCGTCGTGCTCCACCCTAGGCAACCTAAAAGGGCTGACTAAACGTGTCGGCCTCGCCTCGTACGAGTGCTAGCAATTTTACCGCACAAAGGGCTGCCGACAGCCTGGACCCTCGGCAGGTCCGGTGGCATCTTGTGGAATTAATGTCTGCCTGCCGGTCACGCTGTGTGCGGAAGCCGAGAGGCGACAAGTTCTGCCTGACAGCCCTCCCTTTGCGACGTATTACATGTGCCCTCCTCGGAGGATTTCGTCGCCTGCCGTCGCCGTCGGTTCCTGCAGCGCAACCAGTCTTCAATCCAGTCACAGCGACCTGGCCCCGCTTGCAGAATCAACCCCTGCTTCTCCTCTCGACGGAGAGCGCATAAGATATCTTACTTGTAATGCACCGACTGCAAGCACTATCACCCGGCTAACCCCATGTAGCCACGCTGTTCAGACGGAGAGATATGAACGTGCGTGCCGTGAAGAGTACAGAGGACTGCCCCAATCTTGAGCAGACGGAGCGCCCTGCGAATATTTCAGAGATTACACACAGGCGAGAACTACAGAGCAAGAAGAAAATGCACCAAAATGCACCAAAAATACACCAGACAAACCCCTCCACTGCGTACATGCTCCGTAGTGCTCCATATCCTCGTGCAGCTCCTCCTCATCTGGGTTATTTTTACTTCGCCCCGGCCGTAGTGATGATCGTCTCTCCCGCGCACAACCAAACTGTCACGATCGTAAGACACATAGTCTAAAATCCCGCCCCGGCAAGGCGCGATTGACCGCCATTGTGCCTTCTCCGCCATCGGTCCTGTCGGCTATTGTGCGCTCTGACACCGGCGGCGTCTTGTCCTCAGGCCTGGTCGCTTCTTAGTCGCTTGTTTCGGCCACCCAATCGCTGTCTCGAACAGCCTCGCTGATTCATGCCTGCCGGAGCGCTTATCGCGACCACACCGGGGGCGAGGCCTTGCTCCTATCTTGCGTGGTACGATTGCCTGCTCTTGATTGAGACCGTCCTGTCTCGATGCCTACTTTGGACGTGCAAGGGGACCCTCCCCCCGTCGTCTGCAGGTCGACAGTGTAATAAAAAAGCGAAAAAATCAACCGTCTCCAGGCCAGGCTAGACCGTGGGGAAAGGCGCGAGCGAGAGGACGCTAGCCAATGAGCAGGGCCCAAACCGCCCATCGTAAGATGACACTGGCGGCTTCCAACGGAGCACGTAAGATATCTTACAATAGTATCTGCTACTACGGAGTATGTACGGAGTATTGCGCATCGCCCTTCCTACTCCTATCGCATCTGGCAAACTGCCGGTCATGAGATGGCGCACGTTGGCAGGGCCATCTGGCAGGGCCGTCTGGCAGGGAAGTCCTGGACTGGTACTCTGTAAGATAGCAGAATCCTCTTCCCCACTCCGGCTAGCAATTTATGGTGTTCCGTAAGTAACTCACACACGGTCCTTTTCCATCGCAAAACCTGGCAGACAAGAAAGTACGAGCCATGCTGGTTTGCGTCGCCGGTAAAACGGGCACGTAAGGACCAACAGCAGACTCCTGCCAGAGCTGGAATCTTCGATGCGAGAAAGATGAACGAGCCCGTCTTGGCTTACAAGCGAGCGAGCAGCTGAAAACCAGAGGCGAAAGAAGACGTCACAAAAATATTAGAAATAAATTGGAAATAAACGGAGCTCTCATTACAGGTCACCTTCCCGCCTATCCACCTCTCCCATCCTCGCGGAACCTCCGCCGGTAACGCAAGAAGTGAAATAAGATATGACAGGCTCGTACGGAGTAGGATACCTTGCGTCGTACGCACAAACTAAAGCGGCCACGCCCACATGACTAACCGAAACGGACGCACAGCGAGTCCTTTGCAACGCAGCGCCAGAATGTGTGGCCCCCTATTCGCATGCGTGCTTCGTCCTGCGGTGTACGAATTATTGCTCTACCTCGTCGATATATTGGCCTTGTGATCACTGCCTTCTACGAAAACGAGTATGAGTGCATATATCACCCTGCATTGTGGCTGCCGACCGGTCTTCTCGGTCAGTGTTCTGCCATCTGCGCACCTGTGATCGACGAGGTCTTTGCCTGTCCGGGCGCCACGGAGCATGAAAGCGGATATGTATCTTACAGAAGCCATGCACTCTCACTGACGTGTCTTTTCAGGAGACTGCCTGGCTGTCTCCGTTCCCAGGCCGTCTTTTGTCTGCCTTTAGAAACGAAACGGGCAAGCCTTACCGGCACAGCAGGCGGATACCGGCTGCTCGAATGCTCACATCACGAGTCTCGGCTAAAGGGGCGAATACACGGCCTGCCAGTGGATACTCCTGGGTTGAAGACGATGTAAGACGGCATCCGTGCTCGTGCTTCCTAGGCCGTTCACAGGCTGCCACAAGGGTCCGACAAGTATCTCAAGATACCACAAGTGCACCGTCTGCAGCCCGGATATGCTTGTTCCAGACTGCCAAGCATAGTGAGTAAGCCAGCTGCCTGTGCACGTCTTCCCCGTAACAGTAACCACAAGTCCGGCTTTTCCGGCTCGCTTGGCCATCTGGGCTCACAGCTTGGATCTGCAACTGGTCATTTATTTCTCCTTCTCGATCAGATTGCTCAAAAGGTGATATGTGACGGACCTCATCCTGGAAAGAGCTGCATCGCTCCAACATCACTATCGCGTCGGACCCTGTCTCGGTGGTCGAGCTTTGGGTGCTCACTATGCACCAGGTAAACAACCACGACGCCACCGAGGCGGGGTAAGACGCAGTGGCCCACGACGTCGTATCGATTCATTGGACATCCGTGCTCCGAGACAGCAAGGCAGAGAGAGCCTTGGTGCGGATACGGATCGCCCGCCGTTTATGGCCTTTTGAGCCAATCTGGCCACCTCCCTGCTTTCTTTTTTCTTTCTTTCTGTGGCGGGACTCTCTGGCATTTCCTACCTTTTCTTTTTCCCTTGCTGTTGAAACAGGTCTCAGCTGCAGGATTGGTGGTGCAATTCCTCACTTCTCGTACTCGTGCGGATTACCCTGTAACATGATACGGTTGCTTTTTACAAACGGCGTAAGCCGGCTCGGTGTGTTCTCCCTTTTCGATCGCTCTCCGATGTCGTAGGAGGGCCACTTTTTTGGTCTGTCTTTTTGTGGTCGAGATGGAGGCCCAGGAAATTGCAATGTCTTCCGTAAGCTGCGTCTTGTTGCTGTCGGCGCTGGAAGGATGCATGAAACCCCGTCCTCTGAAAGATATCTTACATGCACGGGTACGAGTACAACACAAGTCAGTGTCTCGTCTCCACTGAAGCTTGTCGCGTCTCCAGCCTTGAATACACACTCGTGTTGTCCAGCCAGTCAGTCGCCCCAGTCAACCTCAGTTCGTATCAGCCGCGAACCTCGGATTCCAAATAGAAGCACGGGCAAACGGCACAGGCGCACCGTGCACCCACGACACCCTCTCACCTTTGCTGTCTCAGGCCGTTGAGCGATCTCCGCCGGCCGTCTGCTCCCAGCAGTCAGGGCCCGCCAAGTAACCTTTTTCTATTTGGAGTGTTCGTATGAGTTTTCTCGGGCCCTCAATCAGTCCGAAACGCCCACGAACAGAAACCGAGGCTCAGATGCTGATCGGCGCGGGACTGCATGGGGCTGTCGGCATTCCCAAACGCAGAACAGCTCATCCCAGTTCTCGTATATTGCAATTCGGTCGCAGGCAGTGACAGTGGCGCAGCGTCAGAACATGGGGATCCTGTGGCAACGCCCAGCTGCATACTGTGCCGCACGGAGGTGCGAGCCCTCCGTGCGCTTCATTCCTTTGCGGGCGCATTTCTCCGAAGCGGCTTGCGCACTCGACCGCGTTGCGAACTGAGCAGCAGAACGGCGGCCGCGTGACGGGTTAAGATTGCGGCGGATTGAAATATTGTGTGATTCGTAGTGTCTACAACTGTGATCGTTGGTTTGCTTTGGGCTGCCACACTATGCCGTGGGGAGTAGCATGGGCCTGCCGGCCATTGAAGTCCCCATAGGATTGAAATCGTATGTATGCACTGGCAGAGGCTATGCTGATAATAGTCTTGTCAATATGAAGAGACTGCACATTAGTGTTGCATGGGTACTTTCTTGGCGCGAGGGGCTTGCGCGGAGGTGATCTCCAACGGCGTGCGTCGTAAAGAACGCACGAGGGCGAAAATAAGGTCAGCTTAGACAGCCGGTTCAGCCCTTCGACGGATGGGAGCCCGAGGGCTCATGTGATGGCGGTTCACGCAAAAGTCCCTTTTCATGCGACGGCTCTTTATCCCGTCGAGCTAAAAATGAGCTTCTGAAAACTCGTATAAGTTAGACCTGGTTTATGCTAAAATCCCCGGCAGCCGGATTGGCCGTTCCGGCTGGTTGAAGGCGGAAGAAGACGCACCATACCTGCTGGTCGAAGATCTTACACTGCATGTGGCCAGGCGCAACCTTGGCCGCCTCCTATCTGGCCTCACGGATGCGGCCCGTACACGTAGTTCAAGATACGCCAGAGCCAAATGTGTTTAGTTGGAAGCCGGCTTGGAAGGTGTGTGGATGTTACTGCAAGCATGGAGCTTTCAGTTAGAGCGCGAATCCCTGCAAAAGTGCAACAATTGCAGAGGTTCAGCCTCAATCTTGGTGAGTCCTTTTTTCGGTTGAGCGTAATAGGATGTGTCCTGCATGGGCTGAAAGAGGCGACATCTCGTATTTTCGCATCCTACCGCATTCTCTGGCTGTCTGGCTATCTGGCTGTCTGGCTTTCTGGCTATCTGGCTGTCTGGCTGTCTGGCTTTCTGGCTCAAGGAGTCGTCGCTTTGTTGAGTAAGCCGGGTTGCCCACTCAAAGCCTTGATAGGAGCATGTCTTTCTGTCGTTGAGAAATGCGCCGGGACGCCGAACTCGACAAAGAAAGCGCCGGCCGACAGCCGCCAAGATCGGCGGTGTTCCCCTCCCTGCCCCCTGGCTTCGTTTCTGGCCGCCACGTAAATGTGACCTCTCTCGCCATGTGCATGTAGCCATCGAAATTCCAGGTTTCCACGTCACCGCTTTCTTGTCAAGCAGCCAATCCCTTGCACTCCAAGCAGCCCGCAGACACGCAGGCACGCAGACACGCAGCCATGCCCAGCAAAGGCGTCCAGGTATACACGTATGTTGCCGTGCCCGGCATCTCGATTGAGCTGTCGGTGCCGGGGCAGACGGTGCGGCGCAACGAGCTGCGCGTGTTCCACGAGGAGGACCTCGAGGTCGACACCAAGCACATCCCCGGCATGCTGAGCACGACCGGCCGGTTCTCGTTCAAGGTGGTGCGCGACGACGGCGGAGAGGTGCTGACGGAGCAGTGGATCGAGGTGAACGCGCTCACAGGCGACGCCGGCAACGGGTCGCTGCACAAGATCTCGGAGACGCAGTCGGTGGTGCACGAAGCCAGCGGGTCGATTGTGTCGTATGGGTTCTATGAGTCCGGCGCGGGCATCGCCGGCCTGCCGGACCGCCACCAGTGCTATGTGACGGTGACGCCCAACTATGGCGGCTGGATGGGCCAGGTGGCGCCGGCCGGGTCGCCCCAGGCGGAGCAGCCATTCCGCAAGCTGGCACTGCCGGCGCCGCACGACGTGGGCATGAACAGCATGATCAACTGCTCGGCCGTGATGGCGCACGCCGGCAGCGCCGTCATCTCGACCATGATCAAGGAGAGCAAGTGGGCCGGCCACCTGGCCGACGCGGTGACCGGCAAGGCCATCGAGGCCATCGCGCCCAACATTGTCAGCAGCCTGGCCATCACACAAAAGGACTCGCTGGCGACCATCCTGCAGCTGGGCGGGCGCTACTTTGAGTTCCGCCCGGCCCACTGCCACGAGGCCATCCTGCCGTCCAACGCGCTGCCGGACGGGCTGTACTTTCAGCACAGCGCCATCCCGGGCATGTCGTACGACGCCTTCCTCGATGACCTGGTCGGCTTTCTGCAGGCGCACCCGGACGAGATCGCGGTCGTGCAGCTGCGCTGGGACGGCGTGCCCGACAAGTGCAAGCGGCCCATCGAGCAGGACCTCAACGACAGCGTGACCAGGGCGCTCGCCCACACCGACGGTGCCATCACAAGCGGCGGCCTCGATGACCTGCGCGGCTGTTCCATCGCCCAGCTGCGCGGCGACCGCAAGCGCCTGCTCGTCCTCGTCAATGTCGACTCCCTCTCGACCTACACGGACGAGGGCAATGCCACCACCAACGGCGACGACATCGTGGCCGGCTTCAGCAGCGCCCTGCATCCCGAGGCCGCCCAGGGCAGGGCTTTTGTCAACATCCAGGTCCAGGCCACTGCCACAAACATCCCGGCTGCCGTTGCTTACAGCGTGCTGTCTGCCAGCGCTTCCACTAGCTGTCTGCTGGCCACCAAGGCCCTCGTCGACTCCAAGGCCCTGCCGTGGGTGCGCGATAACGCTGCTCGCGCCTGCGGAGACGACACTCTGGTTGTCATCATGAACGACTTCTTTGACGGTGCCACGGCCGATGTGGCAGTCGAGCTGAGCCGCCAGCGGCTGGGGTAGAGGTGATAGACGCGGGAATTAGAGGGAAGCTCTTGGAATAGGAATAGAGTAGATCAGCAAGGATGTTCGGACGGGAGGTGTACTGCGAATTGCGTTCGACGTTGAGCGAAATGTTTTTGCGTTCAACTTTGTGTATGATTTGGAGAGTAAATAGATACAAGGGATCTTTACGGGGAAAACATAACTCATGGACACAAGCACAGAAGGTACAACCCAGGTGCAGTTACCAAAAAGAGGCATTTTCGTCTTGCTGACTCGGCAGGCTTGAAAGGCACAGCGTCCTGGCTCCTGCTATCTTTGTGCTACTCCGTGCTTGTACTATCATTAATTCACTCTCACAGGGCACTCCATACTACAGAGAGTACTTATCGCCACCTGTTGTGGACTTTGTCGAGCCGACCTAGGAATCTACGAGTAATAACCACGCTACCGACGCCGGTCATCCGTTCAGCTGGGTCTGCCTGACGAGTAATCCGATATTCGCATGGTCAGATGCAGCACGATGAAACGTAAAACAAACATTGCAACCTGCTACCCACTACCCATCTACCTGTCGTTGCTACCCTACCCCTCTCTCCCCTTACGTACAACCAAGTCCTCAGATTCCTTCCTATCACGCATCCCCTTCTAATAACAGCACATCCGGGCCTGTGTGAGAGCCCCGTATGCGTATTCGTTTCCGCCTAATGCATGTATGGTTGGCCTGTGCAAGGAGCTCTCGTCCAGCATCCTCAGCCAACAGCAGAAATACAAATGTCAAATGCCAAAATCACCAAATCCAACGGAGATAAGAAAAACATCGAACCAGCAAGCACACGGATCTTCCCCACTCTCCCCTCCCCCAACTCATACATTAACAGTGCTTCACTCTCGAGGACAGTCCAAAGCATTCTCTGGGTCGTCCCCAACAGAAACATGACCAATTCAGGTTGAAGTGAATAAAAGAAACGGAGAACGAAACGGAGAAAGAAACCACTATGCAATCCGTTTCGCCATGCCTGGGTCGATTAAAGACGAGAGATGTCCTATGTAACGCAGGCGGGAGCCGCAATATTAATAGTATTGTTGTCGTTGCAGTGTCTGCCGACAGCAAGCCAGCGAAAAAGTCGGCCCGTGGGAATTCTGGAGGCCGAGGCGCCATGTTTTGCAGCCTCTTCTCCGCTGTCAGCTGTCGCAATGTCGAAGCAAACACATCCAAGTGTCGTACCGACATGTCGTCATAACAAACGTGAAGGTTTCGTTATCGGGGGTGTGTGTGTGGTAACAGGAACGGCCCATCTTCAAAGGTGCTCTCCCGATCGATCGTTTGTGTCAACCTATGATTGGCAAGCGGCGAGAGCATGTGAGGGCCGTAGCTGAACTATGTCGTAGGATTAGGACGGGAAGATGCCTGTTGGCTCTGTAGTGAGAGACAGATATGCATAGGGAGCCCGAAGAAAACCCCTTCTGATGTTGTATCCCCAACATGGAAATAGGGAGGTAAATAATAAACTCTTTCATTGTCTCTTTTTTTTAGTGTGGCCCCGTTACAGCGTCCAGTCGTGATAAAACGTCGATGAGTGGTAATAGTTGTAGTTCCAGATCCCAGTAATGACTGCATAGAAATAGTCGTATCGTCTTTCATCGCAGCGTCCCCAGCAAGCGCCGGAGGCGTAAGAAGGCGCCAGTCCGGGGACGACATGTCATCCATCGTGCTGCGGGCATCCTCGGCACAGAGGAGCTCTTCAAAAAACGGCATCGTGTCCTCGTGTCCTGGCGGTCCAAACCAAAAGGCAGGGAAACGCAGGACATAAAACATAAAAACCCGATAACACATGGATGGGAAAAGCACATACAGGAAAATCCAACGCACAGATCCAAAATCAAAGACATTGTGCACAAAGCAAACAGGAACCAAAACTCCGTCGACCGACGTTCGTACTCCACCTCTCGAAAAAAATAAACCCAGGACGTAAACCAGAGGCATTAAAACGAAACAAATCGCGGCAGGTAGGAGGGAGGCGGTCGATGAGATATTAAAAGAGGCTTCCAGGTCGGAGACAACACGATTTGTGTGACAAACCGAAAACGTGTCGCAAGGGCCGGTGCTCAGTAGAGCGCGGCAGACCCGTGAGTGGCGCCCAGCCGGCTATCGGACGAGTCTGTAGAGCGGTCAGAAGAGTTCAGCGAGGTCCCAAATCGTTCAGAAGGCATGCAAGACTCACCACTGCCTCGGTGCATGTGCCCGTTTGAGCGGCCGCGCGAGAACCCGTTGGGGTTTTCCCAATCGCTGCCTGGACCGCGCGGTTGCCGTTCCGGAATCGATCTGTTGCCGCTGTTGCCGTTTGCACTGGGCCGCTGGCTGCCAATAGCACCCGGCGTCTCACGGGACCGACTTGCCAGACTGTTTCCGTTGCCGTCATACGACGACGACCCCAGGCCCAGCGATCCCAGTCCGTTCACGAGTCCCGAGGCGTCAACCGCATTCGAGGCCGGCTGCGGCGGCGGTGCAGCCAGACCCGATCCCGGTGTTGTCGGTGTCGTCAGCGAGGGTCCAAAGGGGCCGTCATTGGGGTAGTGCGTCATGAAGGGCACACCACCACCGCCGCCATGTCCATTAGACGACGGCGCTGCGAGACCCCCACTGCTGACCATGGAAGGAGACGGACTGGGGCTGAACGACCGCAGATCCGCAAAACTCTTCACGCCCCGAAGGCCATTCAGCCCGCCGTGCTGGTGGTTCTCGGGGCTGTTGGGAATGGCCAAGGTCGGACCGCGACCAACGGCGTGCACAGACGGATGTTGCTGCCGGTCGTTGAAGTCGTACGTCGCTGCACGGCTGAGTCCGCGCGGATGGCCGTCCAGGGTCACGCCCGGCTGCTGGGAAGAACTCTGGTGTGTCCCGGTCGCAAACTTGGACTTGCTGACGTGCACCTGCCGGTTTTCGCCTTCACCAATAGACGTGTGCTCGAGACCCATGTTATGTGCGAGTATGTGGATCATCCGTCGGTCTTCTGGAGCCGTATCTGCCGGGAAGATGTGAACTTCGCGGTTGTCATCATTGCGGAACATGTACAGGTCGAGGTAGAACTGCAGGGTGTGCGGATCGTTGAGATCAACGCGGCCCGAAATGCCTGGGTCTGCAAACGTTAGACTAGCCAGGGAGAAATATGGAGCAAAAAGAAAAGGGGCTGTACCCGAGGGCAAAGACAAGGACATACTGTCGTTCACAGGCGCCCTCTGCAGGGACGTCGTGGTGGCTAACGACGAGATGGAAACCTGATGCGCTGGCCCGCGGTGCTGTTCTTCCAGCTGGCCACGCTTCTCACGCTTCTCACGCTCGATGCGTTCGCGCTCGTGTTCCGGCAGCATCTTCTTGTATTCCACGCGCAGCTTGCGGCCCTGAATGTCCAGCCCGTTCATGCGATCGATAACGAGAGCGGTGTCCTGGGCGTTTTGGAAGTTGGCAAACGCAAGGCCGCGGAAGATGCCATTGTCAAAGTGGTAATTGAACGCATACGGTTGGGGCAGATGCATCTCGATCATGACAGAAGTCAGGTATTCTTTCCGCACGTTGAACGGGATGTTCTTGATAACAATGGCAGTGGGAATCAGGTCGCCCATGTCCTTCTTGCTGTCAGAGAACGAACGCATGTCGGGCTGACCGAACGCCTGGATGTTAACTGTCGGCGGTGCAACACTGTATGGGTCTGGGGAGCCGGAGTTTGGGAGTCCCATGGGCTGCCCGACGAGATGTTGCTGCTGCTGGTAATAGGAAATGCCGGGAGCGCCCTGGTTTCCTAGAGGAGCCTCGCTTTGATTTGCTGTCCACTCCTGCCGGTGTGTTAGCGGCTGCTTTCCGCGGCGCGAGCACGCACTACAAATACGCGTCGGAAGAGAAAGGGGGAGGATGGGATACGCACTGAATGAAGAGGCGGTCGGCGGTTCGAATTGCGGATGCGCGTGCCGTCACCGATGGGGCCGTTCATGGTTGCCGCGCTGGAGGTACCGTTGTAGCCCCATGCTGTCTGGTTTGGCGCGTTGAACATGCTGAAGGCATTTTGCAGCGATGACGGCGTGGTCGTGCCGCGCTCAAAGCGTTGCGACGGGGCGTCAAAGGAGGCAAAGCGATCGTCGTTGAACAGGGCCGCTGCCTGGTTCACCGCATCGACCGACGGCTGCTGCTGGCCTCGCCGGCCACCGCCTCCACCGCCGAGGGCGGACGGCACCCCGACGGTGGTTGCGTATCCTGGCCGTGATGAATTTGGCGAGTGGCTCAACGGGCCGCCGCCGTAGCCGGGATAGAATTCGGTTTGGGGCTGTTGGGCGTTCATCTTTCTGGTGAGCGGAAGCTTGGGAGTCTCGCGTTGGCAGGGCCGTGACAACCGCTGTGGACAGACAGCAGGTTGTGACGATTAAGGGGGTGAGGAAAGCGGAGATCGGCAGGCTCAAGGGGAGTCGGCTCGCGAAGCTGTTATCGTCACCGCAAAGTTCGTCACTGGGGTGACCGTCCTGACCCGTCGTACTGCCGTTCCTCTGCTATTGTTTTGTCGTCTCGGTCGGCAGGAGTGGAGAAGAACAATTCATGCGTGCTCTTAGCTTTGCAAAATTTCGGCCTTTTCGCTGGATCGCTCGTTGGTTTGTTCACAGAAGCCTGAAGGAATGCTGGGTCAGCAAAGCACAGTGTGCCACGATCGTGGCGAGAGGCACGGCCGGGACGCTGCACATGCGAAAGGGGGCAGCGAATGGGAACGGAGATGGATGCAGCTAGCAGAAAATGCTTAGCTGGCCAGAGAAATTCCGGCAGCCACTCATGGGAAAGAGAACGGGTTTTTTTTTCCCGTGCAGAAAGGCGCAGCAGCGGTCGAAGGCGGCGCTGCGGAAGAACAGCGGCTGGGACCAGGAGGCAGAGAAAACCAGGGCAAACAAGGCAGCAGAGACAAACGAGGCCGTCCCAGTGGCAGACTCGACGCGGAAGATGGAAACGATGGCCGGGCGATGGGCGGACGGCAAAAGGGGGGAAGCGTGCGGTGAAGTTGGGGCTGATGCAGCTGACGGGAGACGCACCTTTCAAAGCCACAAGCACAGCAGAGGCAAAATGATGCACAGACAACGCCGTAACCAGCTGCGTCGACGGGATGGAAAGATTGCAATGGCGTACCGTGCTGGGGAGATTCGCCGGCGTCGGCTGTGGTCGCTATAGTCATAAAGATGAGGTTTATTATGTGTTGATGTTTTTTGGGGCTGCCCTTCTATTTTATTTTATTTTTTGCTATTTTTTATTCCCTTTTTTATTTAGCTGATTTTTCTGGATCCCTATTTTTCTGGTATGAACTGCGGGATTGCTAGCTCGCGAAGGCTAAACTCGGAGGAGGGGCGGGTGCGGTAGGCCGTATTAGGGGGCGTCTGAAGGGGGCCGCCGCCCTGATCCTAGGGAGGCAAGCACCACAACTGTAGATGCTTACGAGTCGTATAGGGGGGATGTGGCTTTGCCAGTCTGAGGAATGGGAGAGAGCCCCACTATTCATTATCCCCTACCAATGAGCTGTCGGCCAAGTGGCCCCTAAGACGTGGCACGTTCGACCGCAGGCATTCTTCACAGGCAGCACAACAAACCGGAGGGCAAGCGCAGTTGGGGAAAGGGGCTGGGCGGCGATGGGAGGCGTGAGGGAGATACGACTGCGGGCTGCAGGCAGCGACGAGGCACGTTCGTGAGTCAAGTGGCCTAGAGACGAACCCACGGAGCCGTGTCCCCACGCCAACTGTCACGGAATACAGTGCGGAGAGAAGGGACGAAAACACGCACGGAGTACCTCTTTCGGGGGGTGGCTGTGCTGCAGTCCACATATGTACGAGTTTAATACGTGCAATCTGTATTTCACAAAGCCTCAGATTGGCTATACGAGCACACGTACGTTGACGGGCGCAAACTTACTCGTCTTGTGTCTTGTGTCTTGTGTTTTGCATGAGACATGCTGGTCATGCGGCTGCTGACAGCTGGCACCAATGATCCGGTGGGCTTGATCACCATTGCATATTCGTCCGAAAGCCACCTCTAGGGTAGCAATCCAGCTTTCCGGCATCCTACTCGGTAAAGACCTGCTTGTCTAGGCCGTCTGCCTGAAAAAAAATAAGCGTGAAATTGCTGCTTGCGGCAGGGGGGAAGTGTGGTAGGGAGTTCCTACATAGGACGATCCTGTAATGAAAAGTGGGCAGCCTCTTGATTTGAGGAACCAACTTTGTCCTGTTCTTCCCTGTCCGTCCCGCGGCTCGGACCAACCCTCGACAGTGCATAAAGGGTCTTATTAGATTTGGGGGCAAATGTCCCGTCCGTTGCTTTTCTTCACATGTTTGCGCTTTCTAGCGAGGCCCCCCTGAACAGGCAGATTGTGATCAAGCCGAAAGTCATAGCTTTAGTCCCACAGGCTCAGGAGACCGGTTTCCAAAACGGCCAAAAACATTCCGGGCTGATAGTAGCTCTGTTGCGAAGCAGCTGAGCGGCAAAATTGACATTCGGTTCTAGCTGTTTAGACTCTAAAGGGGAAGGAGCGCAAAGCCAGATCGTGTTGGTCGTCAGATGTCATAAAGCTGTAAGATCATGAAATAAAGCTCTTCCTAACTTGTGTAGGCAGTATTATCCGACCCGCGTCCTATCAATAGCAGACTCGAACAACTGCCTTGCCTCATGTATTGACTGTATCTTACGATCTGTATCTTAGTTGTTCATTCTGTTCTTCTGCCGAAAGCTATATTAATCAGTCGCAACTGTCTGTGCGAGTTGGTTATGGGCAAATTGTATTTCGCGTACTCCGTACACCACGGCACATTTCATTACGTTAATCTGCAGTTTTCTCGAAGAAGCCAATACTCTACAGGGTATAAATGTGGGCTCCCGCTCGCATAAACTTCTGAAACTGCAATTACTGTTATATCGTCTTGTTGCGGTTCTCGAAGAGCCAGTAGGAGATTTAAGGTCCTTCTGTAGCTCTCGCGTATCTATGCGGGTATCGCTTGTGTTCTAGTCCCTACGCTTTGATGCCTGGCAGCCAAACGAGTTCCGCTTCCGCCACTAGGTGAATTCATTCCATTACGGAGTACGGAGTATAAGTCGGCCTGATTTTGAGACAACTCGGAGGCTACGGAGTATACTGAGGCTTTCCGAGCCTGGGCTTAGATGCACGGAAGGGCTTTGCGGACCTTACGCCTTATATTTAGGATTGCCGTCCATCTAATATAGGTACTCCGTAGGTCATGGCGAGTTCCGAAGTGTTTCATTCGATTAGTAATGCCACAGAGCGTTGTGTTGAGCACTAGCCTGCGTGCTGCGAAATACCAGCACGTTGCCACGTGCTATGTAAAGCCGTCTTCATGCTTCCAAAGGCCTTTGTCTCGCAACAGTAGTACTCCACCAGAGATGGAATTGTGCTCCCCTGAAAGGCAAAGCCGATCTGTATCTTGCTGGCCGAAAACAATATCCTTGTAATTCAAAGCCAACTCGAAATTTGTTGCTAGGGGTCCTTGGTGACGAAAGTTGAACTGAAATCGGCCTTCAGTTGTCGCTGCACTGCCAAGCTCAACTCGCTAGGCTTAACGACCAACGATGCGCAAAAGCCAATTATCGTCAGAGAGCACATGGCATCCACGGAGTATTTAGGGCTTGGAAGCGAATCTGTGACTAATGTCGATCCACAAGAAGGCCCTGAAAGAGGCCGTCTTTGTGCCTTTTTACGTAATTGTTTTGAACAAAAGGTTGCAGCCGAAATGGTCGGCGATATTCCAGATCGCCATTGGTGGCTGTTCGAGGCTCTGCGCTAAGCCTTGACAGCCGTCTTTCCGCCGCTAAGACGTCACATCCCCCGTGCAAGTGTCACGTAAATGACATAGCACAGAAGTTATTTTCAACGTCGGGGTCTCTTCCCTTTAAGGATTCGCAGGCGAGATGTACGAGGTCACGGGGCGGCTGGCCTACTTGCAAAGAAGCCGGTCACGAGTTGCCTGGTTTATGTAGTCGTAGCAATGGCATTTGCATGCAAGATACGATGTGCTTCGTAGGTCTATATATACAACATGTCCTTCTTTGTACAGTATCCGATAGTTTTCAGTGGCCGAAAGAAGATTCACCGTCCTCTTTCGGGTACTCAACCACGACTTCCCGCCGTTGGTAAATCTTGAGCGGTACGGGGTAATCTTGGTTGATTCGCTCTTGGCTGTTTGAGCGGTCTCGCACAATGTCTTCGCCCCTGGAGGCAGAGATTTGGACATGACTGGGCGTGGTTCTCGACCGGAAGCCCGTACTTGGTCCGTAGCGTGGAATGGACGAATTCTCCGAGAAAGAGGTCAAATTCAAGACCCTACGTGCGAGCGTCCAGGTTTGTGAGAGATTGGCCGTGATCAGAGCGGTCGATGACTCTCGGATGTACCAGAACACCCAGGCGGAGCCAAAGGGGTCGTGGAAGGAGTAGTACTTGTTAAGAATGGCGGAAATGATCTGTAGCAGAAAAGTCAGCCTTTGCGTCTCCCACCCATTGCATCATCGTTTCATCGTTGGTGCGTACGGTAAAGGCGCCGATGGTAAAGACGCTGCAAAGAATAATCTTCTTTTTAGTAGAGATGCCGGCCTTGAGGAAAACGGGCATTGGGATCAAGATGATCATGATGTCGGAGGAGATGTTGAGGGCGGCGTTGGTAATGAGATGATGTGTTGCTGCAGAGCATTGGGCTGTTTCGTGTGTCAGTATGGACGTTGGGCCTTCCCTGGAGCACAAGTCTTTCGCGTGCTGTACGTACTGCTGTCTGTGGGAACGGCCCAGTACTCGTGGAATGGCCGACACCAGACGCCGAGGTACAGGACCTCCATGAGCACGAAACCTCCGATGACGTAGCCGGCAACGATCTTGACAGCCAAGTTCTGTCTCAAGCTCATACTGCAGGCTTGTCAGTACGGCAACATGGCTCTGCGGAAAGCAGGGGCACTCACGTCAGACGGTGATACAGGATGAGAAGACAGAGCTTCACGGTCCAGGTGGTGAGGATCTGCATCTCTTCGACGACCAGGACGAATTTGGAGCCGCGAATCCGCTCCTGGATGTTTTCGGGCGTAAGTGGGTTGCGATCGTTCGGGTCGATCAGGTTGCTGCTGGTGGTAGCAACGACATTGATGCAGGCCATCAGGACAGTATCTGTCGCCTAGCATGCGGTTAGTAGGTGTAGTGGGCGTGTATGCAGACGGTCCAACATCTCCTCAGCCTACCATTGCGAAGAACATGAGCATGTCATCAAACTGCAGCTTCCTCCAAGAGCCCTGTAGGAGGCTGCGGGAGTACCTGAAGACGGTCAGCACGTGGGTCAGGAAGGAAAGCAAAAAAGGTCGAAAGCAGGGGGGGAAAATCATGTGAAGACGTACATTCTCGCCCCAACCACCAGCCAGGTCACGGCATACCACGTCCATGATTCCGCCACGAGTGCCGTCATGGCAAATGTCGGGAAATGAAAGAAAGGTCCGTGTATTCATAGGCGGTTGACTATCATCCAGTGAAGTCATCCGCGTCGTCGTCGCATGTTAGGTTTGAGATGGCCAGCTTGACACCCAGATCGGAACAAGAGGGATGCGCAAAAATGGAGAATGAGCGGTGTTTGTTCCTTTTATGTCGAACAGGCCAGACCAGGACTATGGATGGGCAGCCACCAGATGAGAGCCAAGAGTCCCATGCACTTGGCAAGGGTGTTACGGACAGCCGCTTTGCAGAAACGGCGTATGGCTGCATTCCTGGTCTGGTACAGCACTCTAGCTCACTCCGTACATCACAGGCACGGGCCTCCCTGCTATCTCCTTGTTCCTAGCCTGCAAGTTGACCCCCTCCTTGTCGTGTGTTGCGGGTTTATTAGTTGCTCTGTAGGGCCGGCTGGCGCATTGGTAATAGACGACCAACTCTCTTCCTTGTTCGCCAATGCTGCTCGCAATGCCGCCCAGTTTTTGTCCAGTCTACTCGGCCCAACAGCCGTAATGCAGCGAATTTTGGCCCGATGGCTGCGAGAGACCCCCCCTTCCTTTATCCGAGTAAGCACACACGCCATGCTGACATGGTCGAATAGGAGAGGCAGAGATAAGGACGTCTCGCTCTGGGACGGGACGGGATACGCGGAAGGGTG
Source organism: Leptographium lundbergii (assembly GCA_001455505.1). Taxonomy (NCBI): domain Eukaryota; kingdom Fungi; phylum Ascomycota; class Sordariomycetes; order Ophiostomatales; family Ophiostomataceae; genus Leptographium; species Leptographium lundbergii. The sequence goes on from LDEF01000056.1 coordinate 75,931, forward strand.
TGAGCACGGATCAGGAGTACATAGTCCTATGTATGGCTAGCAGGCAATACTCCTAATGAAGCGGAATGGAACTATCTCCTGACTGCCAAGTCTGCTCGAAAACGGGCTGTCGAGACCGATCCACTGTTCATGCTTCAGGACATTGCCCGCTTCCTCGAGCGAGCGCCAAAGGATTGCGCCGGCAGCTTTTGTGACGCAGCGGCGACAGGGGTAGGCCCAGACTACCACATGGCATCCCACGCGCGGAGTAGAGGTGCTAGCCAGTGACCTGCTCCGTTTGGACAGTCCCAATCAGATCTCTGCTTCTTATCGACCGGGTGGGTTCCCTGCCGGATACCTGCCACAGGGGTCCAAGCGAGCTAGCCGGTTCCATCTGTTCTCGAAGATAAGTAAGGGCCTATGGCCTATTGCTTGCTTGGCCGCTTCTGCACACCGGGGCGAATTTCCCCCTGAGGCAAGCGGAAAGCGCACCGCTACGTCTTCAGCACGCACGTATCGTCTCAGATGCGCCGCGGTTGCATCGGCCGCCTGAGAGGCCCTGGTCTCGCGGCTGCACATAGTACGATGTGTACGGCTGAGGATATTCCCCGAGATAGCCCCCCTTTCTAGAATGATTTCACCTGCTGCGGCTCGCAAGACATGCCATTGCGCGAGTACTTGTACGTGTGGCCGAGCTCGTACGAATAACGCGTTGCGGGCTAGGCAAGCTCAGCCAGCCAGCGATCGCAGCCGGGGTGATGGCTGTACGAGCACGGAGCACGGAGTACGGATAGTCCTAGGCAGACTCGTACCAAGTTTGATCATTGCACCCTGCCACTAGACGCTGACAGCCTGACAGCCCTGGCAGCCCGGGGGCTATGGCCTGCTTACGAATCGTCTCCGTGCCCGTAGCGGGTCCCCAGCCGTGCTTGCTTATCAGCGTCTGTGGGCGTGTCACCGCATGGCTGCAGCTTGTTGTTATCGACGCTTTGGCCGTCGTCCGTTGTGGCGTATTGCTGGTCGAACGATTCCTCAAATATCATGCGCTTGCAACAAGTCAGATCAGGACTCGGTACCGAGCCAAGCTACGTCTGTCAGAATTGCATTACGATGATTAGAGGCAAAAAATAAACAAGAATAAAATGCAACATATGCGGCTAAGTCGTGCTCCATGGAAAGCATATTAGCCAGTGGGCCTGCGTCCACCAACAGGAGCGCTGCTCTCGGTAGGAGCCTGGACAGCTGGATGGCCGTGAGGCTAGTGGGCTTGATAATACCTTCGTAAGGCGCCCTATCTGGAAGAAGAGCTCGTATCTGCTTCAGTTGAGTACGACACCCCGGTAGCGGCTGTGCCAACCCCGGAGATTGTTCTTACTTGATCTGGCAGAGGTGGAATCGAGCATCTAGTGTGGCTGTCTCGAAACGCAGGGAGGGCTGCAGCCAGACGAGTGGTGTCTGTACGAGCGGTTTCAGACGTGAGACTGGCGTGTGTTTGGGGCTTTATGTTCTTTCTCTTTCTTTTTTCTTTCTTTTTTCTCCTTTTATTTCTGTCTCCCATTCGGCTGGGTCCAAAAAATGCACCGGCATTACAGGGAAGTTACGGAGTAATATGCACTCACAAGCTGCCGCTGGATGTAAGATACGAGTAGGAGTGATCGGATCTTGCGTTGCCGTTTACCCCACCTTCCATAACTGTCCACCCACTTGGCAGTCCACTTTCAACGTCATTCGCCCTTCTTCTGGGGACAACCAAATCTTGAGGACAACCGGCGCCAAAACGCACGAGCAAGCTAAGAAGAGGCTCTAACGAGGCCCCCAACACGACCAGACGCACTACCATCAAGCCGAGGATACGTACGACGAGTACGAGCACGCACAGAGATAGCATGGCCGCCGCACCGACAGCCTCGTCGGCCTTTGTCCTGCCGGATGGCCGGACCATCTGCTACCGGCTATCGCCTGCCGACGACGTGAAGCGGCCGACGATCCTGCTGGCGGGTATGCTGGCCACGACCGGTGCCGTCTGGGCGCGCGTCGCCGCCGCGCTGCACCGGGCGGGCTTCCGCACGCTCGCCTACGACCACCCAGGCCACGGCGGCTCGAGCCCGCCGGCCGAGCTGTCGGCCAACACGTTTGAGGCCATGTCGGACGACGTCCAGCTTCTGGTCCAGGGGGTGTTGGGGGGCGGATCGAAAAACGAGACGAAAAAAGAACTGCTCTACGCCTGGATCGGCTGCTCGCTCGGCGCGGCCACGGGCGTCGTCTTTGCCGCGCGCCATCCGGGCATGGTGCGCCACCTCGTCGTCTGCGACACCGGCAGCCAGTCGCCCGTGGCTGCTGGCGGCCCCGATGTCGTCGATCCGTTCACGCCGCGCGTCCGGGCGGCGCGCGCGGCTGGCAGCCTGACCGAGGCGCTGGACGGCACGCGCACGCGCTGGCTCGGCCAGGCCTGGCTGCAGGACCCGGCCCACGGCGACGAGGCCGGCCGGCTGCGGGCGCTCATGGCCGAGACCACGCTGGATGGCTACGAGGCCTGCATTGCGGCCCTGCTGGCACCCGGCTTCGACCTCGAGCGCCACCAGGCCCCGCGGCTGGCCGGCTCCCTGCCGCCCGGCGGCCGCGTGCTCGTGCTCGTCGGCGAGAAGGACGAGCCGCTACCGCCGGCCATGGAGGCGCTGGCCGCGCGGATTCGCGCCGGCTTCGCGCAAAAGTACGGCGCGGCCGCGGCCGAGCAGAGCGTGCGGTTTGCCGTGGTGCCCGGCGCCGGCCACGCCTCGTTTATCGACGGGTTCGACGCCTGGTGTGCTCTCGTGCTGCCGTTCCTGCAGTCGTAGGCGTCGAGGATGGCCCCGATGCAGTCCATGCTGGCTTTCACATGCTACATAGCACGTCTCTGTACATATGTCGTACTATGCAATGCTCCGAATAATCCACCGGTTGTGCCTGTCCTCAATGCAGGGATGTGTGCAGCAAAATCCTCCTCGGCCGACCCTGGCGACAGGACAGACGGCGGCCTGATAATCTCGTTCATAGCTTGCTTTACGGAGCCCTGGACCTTGCTAATATCGTGGCTGCTACACCGGCCGTGGGGACCTGGGGCCCTGGCTATTTGATGGGGCTCTGTTTTGCCGAGGTTCAACGTACGAGCAAATACAGTAATAAGCAGTAGTGTAGAGCGGGTCCCGCCTGAGGGACCCAGAATGGCGTTTGCCCGCCCTCGGACATGTTCTCAGCCTGCATGATGGCCGTCGTTCTACGGGAGTATCTAAACTAGCCGTAAGGGAGAGAAAGACCATACATACGGAGTACATGGCAACACTCTGAATCGTTGAATCAATGCGACAATGCAACGCTGGGGAGGGGGTCGAGATCTGGAACAGCTCAAGGCAGGCACATCGTCTGTGCTAAAGCTAATGACACGTCTCATTCTGCCTTCTTTCTTTCTTCTCTTCCTCTTTCGAGCACTTGCCCAGCCCAGAGGCCCCACAAATCCCATCATTGACGCGAAGGGCCGACGACGTTGCACTTAGTTGCTGATCTGCTAAATAGTCGCATTCGACTGCAAAAGAGCCCTACATACTACGGAGTGTCTTACTAAGATACAAGTACTCGTACATACTAACATATCCTAGCATACATTACGGAGCCTGCAATTCCTTTTCTGTACTCCGTAGCGCCTTGCCCTTTTCTGCCTCGGCCATCGCATCGTCGGCCACAGACCCATAACGTAAACCTTTTAGTAAGCGTTCGGAAACCGGTACGCTCTCCTATTCCGTATGCCGTGTATTAAGCGACGGCCCACGGGGTCTTGTAAGTAGCCAGTCCACAACCGAAATGAGACGTACTCAGCTTTTGCCTCTCATTGCCTCTCCGACGTACGGAGTACGTCGTATATTATACTCGCCTCCCATCCAGACAAAACCCATCACATAATCACTCCAAACTCGCTGCACTGTGTACTCTCTTCTCATAATAGACTAGTCATGGACTTTCCTCTCTTTCCTTCCGTATGGCCATCTCCTATAGATACCTTGATCCAAATAGAGCTCTGGACTTGGAATGCTAGTCTTCAAATAGACATCACAACTCCCGGATAACTGCCATCAACTAAAAGCTGACACCCACTTTTTATATTGGAAACCGACCTCACAACATGTCGGACCCTGTTCCTTTTCTGTATGGGATCCGCCTTGTGGAGCAGGAGCTGGATCAAGCTTGGACAGCAGGACCACCTCCACCCGAGCCCCGACCCTGGGTATGGATGTGCGCCAGATGCTACCATGAATACAGAGTCTCCGTCACCTCGCGCTGTCTGTCTTGCGGGAACAGGCTTACGTATTTCAGAAAAAACAAGAAGGAGCACGGAAACGGTGATGAGCCAAAGAAGCGGCTCCGCTGTGAATCCCGCTTTGCCCATCAGGATTGGCATATATGGGCTCGATGGCGAGACAGGGCGGACGTACAGAGGAGAATGGCACAGGAGGACACAGATGCGCCGATGCTCAATGAGACCGACACAGCGTACCATATGCTCTATAGCGTGGAGCAGGAGCGCCGACTGAGGTTCATGAAAGGACGTCATGACTGCCTCCGGGACTGTTCTTATCCTGGTCAATGCCGGGTAGAGAGGCTCGAGATCCTGTACCACGAGGAGCAGTCTGACGACGAGACTATCATGGCAGACTCGTGGTCCGAGAAGTCCTTGGAAGAACAGACGGGCGAAGAAGGCATGGAAGTCGAGCAGTCAACGGACCAGAATGCGCACGACACTGCCATGGGCATGTTAGATTATGATTCCCTCCAAGCAGCAAATATCCTTCTGAGCCTCGGCCCGAGTTTGGACAGGGCCATGAGCACTGCTGAAGATACGGACGTAGACATGAACACAGGCATGACAACGGGCGACAACGCGGCCGGAAGCACGGTTACGAAAACCAATATGGCTGCAGCCTTTGTCTTGATTACGATGGTAGATAAAAATGTGATCGTAGATGCGGACACGAACATGACCGACGCAGGAAAGGGGGATGAAACGGATATGGAAATCGAGAACGGGATGGAAACTGACACTGAAGAGGAAACTGGCACCGGGGTGAGAACGGAAACGGAAACAGACAGGTGATACCAAGAAAGAAGTGTTCATTGGGATAGGCTTAGTTTTTAAAAATACAACAACTGAAATTGAAACAGGAAAGGGAGATGGGCGTGAATGCAGAAGCAGAAACGACACCAACACCGAGCCCCCGATATATCACCGACCTCCAGTAGCTTCAAACTATCCCAGCTAGACTATTGAGAGCCGAGTTTGCACGCTGTAAAAAACAGGCCGAGCAAATAAGTTGACAGGCCCAGTCGAGCACGCAAACAGCACATGGAGCTGGCAGTTACTGTCGCCCCAAGAAGCATATCAACGTCGACGGCCTCATTCTTTCGGCATAGTTCACTGCGCATGCTCGGATGCTCGGTTGCCCACGTGCCCCGTTGCTCAGTTATCATTGCTCTCAAGTCGTTCGACCAAGAAAATTGGCGGGAGTTAAAAACATAGAAAAGGGTTCTGTTGTACATCTGAGGCGGGGACAATAAAAAAGGACTAAAATAACAACCGCCCCCAACCTGGTCGAATGCCCCGTGCGCGAGTCTGCTTTTTTTTCCTGGTATCTCATCGTACTCACGAACTGTCCGGTGGCCAAGATCACAAGTCACCGCCAACATCAATATCCATGGCTGGCCGGGCGAGACCAGACCGCCCATCGAATACAGACAGGCAGCGACTGAAAACAAACAAAAACACACACAAAAAATGCGCGTATAAAAAACACAATAAGCAAAAAGACTCGTGGCAGCACGAGGGCACGAACCAGGAAAACCGGACAAGGCCGACGCGGCGAGCTATCCCACTCCGACCCTCTCCCTCAAACGCAGCTCCAGAACGAAATGTAGACGCAAGAACGCAAAGCACCCATAACCGTACCTGCCAATTACCAACTCAGGCGTATTATAAACCGATGACGAAGCAAGAGGGACCGTGGAACAAACGCGGCATGAGAAGAGATGGAAGCGCGGACGCGCGGAAGCGCAGAAGAGGAGTAGAGGGGGACCGACGGAGAGGGAGGGCACAGCAGCCGGTGTGGCGCTGCCTTGAAGCCGAAGCCCTGTCCACTCATGCCTCGATGGCCTTGCTCTTCTTCTTCTGCTCCACCTTCAGCAGCAATGCCCGGTTGATGTGCGGCAGGACGCCACCAAACGCGATCGTTGCACGGATCAGTGTATCGAGCTCTTCGTCTCCGCGGATGGCCAGCTGCAGATGCCGCGGCGTAATCCGCTTGACCTTGAGGTCCTTTGCGGCGTTCTGTCACCTTGTCAGCAAGGCCTAGGCCTAGGCTGAAGGGGGGTAGGGGAGAGTGAGGGGTGGATGCTTACACCTGCCAGCTCGAGCACTTCGGCGGTGAGGTATTCGAGCACAGCGGTGACATAGACGGCAGCCTTGGCACCAACGCGCATCTTGTTCTGCGTGTTCTGCTTGAGGAAGCGCTTGACACGACCGCAGGGGAACTAAGAGGCGGAGAGAGAAGCATGTCAGCATGGCGATGAGAAAAAACGAGCAAACATCGGCCGAGTTCCCTCCTCGAGCTGCCGGGGCCAAAGCGTCCACTCTGTGCCGTGTTTCTTCATAACGCCGTCCATCCAATCACGTCTGGCCCGATCCTCGCGATCCATTGAGGCGCATCGCAGCAAAGCCTTGGCTGGCAGTCCGGGACATGCGCCGCAGCCCGCCCGCTGCTCGGCAGGGACGAAAAAAGGACAACACAGAGGGAGACGTGTCGCGGCGGCAGGCGACGGGGTTGCAAGCACAAGTCCGGTCCTGCCCCGGCGATGAGAAAGGGGCACGTGCGGCAAAAATGACGATCTCGGACGCGTGTTGACAAAGTTCGCGATGGAGGCAACTCGACGGAATAAAATGACAAGATATCACGAAAAAAGAGGCATGGTTGCTTACTTGCAGACCGGCACGCGCCGAATGGCTCTGCTGCTTCTTGGGGCCGTCCACGGACGTCTTGCCGCCCGAGCTCTTGCCCCCCGACGATTTGCCTTTGCCGCCAGCCATTGTTTATCGCGAAAAATAAAATAAAAAAGTCGATTTAGCGATTCGAGTGGATCGGTAGCGAATGGCCGGGTCGAAAATGAACTCGCGAATACCGGTGTGGGCTGAAACGGTACGGATCTTCAAACGCGCGTCGAATGGTGGGAAAATTGGGGTTGTGGTGGTGAATTTTGTTGTTGTATTGTATAGACTGGGTTGTGTTTTTGTTTTGTTTGGGGATTCGGATTCCTATTTTTTTTTTTAATGTAAGATGGATGTTGTAGTGGCGGGTGTTGCCTGGAATTGGGCTGGATGCGATGCGATTTGGAAGGGGCGGGAATGCAGGCAACTCGCCTTAGTGCTACAGTGGCGTCTTCTGTTGACCGTGAGCAAAAAAACCCAAAAATAAAAATAAATTCGGAAGGCTGAAAAAGCATGGAACGACCCCTCCAAGAAAAGAAAACAAACAAAGGCTGCCACCTCCCCCTCCGTGGCCAAAGGAGTTCACGAGACACGCGCTACTAAGCACGGAATACAGCAGCCTAATCCTGGCCTGGTTAGTGACGAACAGCAGGCAGTTCCCCATAAACAAACAAAGCCCACTAACGAACCGCTTACAAATAAACCGTTTTCACACCAAGTCAGCTGCTGCTGCGGGTCACGCACGCCAATGCTCGGCCCGAGCTTCGGTCTTTTGATGCACCGGTCGTATGAATCGAGCTTCCTGCTACGGAGTTACGTATGTGAGACACGAGAAGCAACTGCGCACAAACGGCAAGAGCACACACAAGGTTCTTTCTGCTTCTACAAAGGACTGTTGCCTGCCACTTGTATCCGTAACGATCACTGAGCTCTCCATCGCACACTGTTCTTGCTTGTCTGCCATTAAATGTCACCCCAACGCTCTCGTATTCTCTGTGAACACGTCGACAACAAAGAAAAACCCCGTCGCCGGAACAGATGCTGATCCTACTCCTACAGCTTTCCGCAAACCTGCTCAAATATATATGCCCAGAAGAACGGCCCATGCACATACATGACAGTGCCCATTCTCCAACCTTCTCCCTGAATACCGCCCAGTCATCGCCTCTATGCCACCTCATCATCCTCACGTCTGTACAAATCGGGCGGGCCACCAGCGGTGCACCGTGCGGTCAGCCGGATTGCCTGCCGTCCAGTTGGCCGTCCGGTCTGCCGTCTGGAGCGTCATCTCGCCTGCAGGCCACGACTCCGGTCGCGGTTCGATCAGTATGCCACTATCCTAACGGGCAAAAATCTTGACCACCCCATCGCCTCCGCCGCTGACCACCCATCGCGCGTCATGGCTCCAGACCACAGAACAGACGCCTTCGCCCCGCATGATCCGGTGAGATGTGATCTCCTGTGTGCATGTCCGCTTCTCCAGGCTCCAGAATCGGAGCGAGGCGTCATGTCCAGCGCTCACCAGCTCGCGCCCGTCCGGACTGAGAGACAGGCTCGAGATGGCTGCCGGATGTGCCAGCATGTCATACGTGCATTGTCCTGTGAGTCAGAGTTAGTAACGGCAGAATCGGAAGGTAACCGAGCTAGGACAGGCAATGCATACCGCTGTTCGCATCAAAGAAGCGGATGTATCGGTCCTCGTGGCCCGAGATGATGACTCCCTCCACTCCCGATCCAGCCATGCCTCGTCCGCCACCAGTCGGCCCACCAGCACCGGCGCCAATGTCTTCCTCGCCTATTTGTGGTTGCTCCAGGCCCACGGTTGTGGCCACGACTGCATTGACGCTCGTTGCCATTGTCCCGTCGTACGTCTCGAGGCTGGCCATTGCCCCAATCTCCTCGCCCAGCCGCGTGTCGTACACTATGATGGACGCATCGGAATAGCTCACTGCGAAAGTGGCGCCGTTGTCGCTCAAAGCCGTGATACACGTCGGGCTTGCCTTGGAGTTCGCCCGCTGGATTGTGTGCACCAGCGTGTGGTGGAACGGGCTGCTGCTGGCCGTTGTTGGCTGTGGGCTGCTCGGGAAGGCAGACCCGGAGCTCATCGAGTTTCCGCGGACACGTCCACCGCCGGCACGACGACCTACCGAAGGAGCCGCCTGGGCCGGCGACGTCAGTTGTGGTGGCGCACTGATGGCCCAGACTCGAACACTTCCATCTGCTGCTCCGGACGCAAGCAGGATCCGGTCTGGTGATCCGTACGGGTTAGACTGTCCGAATATGGAGCCCAGCGTCGCAGGAAGGACGCAGAGCGCCCAGACCGCATCGGTATGGCCGTCGATTGTTGCCTTTGGATCCACCCGACCGCGCTCCCACACACGGATGAAGTTATCTTGGCCGCCGGAGAAGATCCAGCCGTCGCCCTGTGCCCGTCCTCCAGTCGAGAAGTTGGGCGAGGGGGACCAGGATGCTAGGCACAGCACCGCGCCGTTGTGGCCGCGGTGTGTGAAATCTGCCTGCACATCAAGATCGGAGACCGCATTAGGGCCCATGTAGTTGGCCGTACGAGGGATGTGAAACCGCTTGATCAGGCCGTCATCGCCGGCCGTGCAGATCTCCGGCTCCCCAGGACTGCCTCCGCCCGAGAAAATGACAGACCGCACGGTGTCCAGGTGACCTCGAAGACCAAATCGCAGCTTGAAACTGCCACTCTCAGCCTTCTGGGACGACGAGTTCAGCGACAGGTCATGGTGATCTGAATTTCGCCTGCGGGACATGCTGCCCTTTCGGCGATGTGAGCCGGCAAGCCGGTTTGGCGACTTCGATGCGTTGTCCGCGGTGGGGAAGAGGTCTGTATCAGGCCGGGTAGTTACATGTTGCGAGGTGCCTGGCTCCGGGAATGATGACGGCCCGTCATTGAAATCCCACGCGTCGGTCTCAGGTGCCTCTGGTTTATCCCCTGTCGTCTCGTTTGGTGGCATCACGGAACTACTCGCAAAACCTGACCTAGCCAAATCAGCACCGGCCAAAGAGTCCTCGCTCGACCGGTTCGGTGCTGGTGAAGCCTGTGTCTGAGGTGTCCATTCAGGAGGTGCCGTGGCATACAGAGACGGACCCGTTTCGGCGTTGGACCTGACCATGGGCGTTGGCTGCAGCTCAACATTCTTGCCAGGCGGATATCCTGTAGACACTGAAGAAGGTGCTGGGGCCTGTGGCACATGGTTGACTTGTCCCTGGCCTTGTCGTAAGTTTGAAGATCGCATCTGCTGCTGGCCGTACTGTTCAGACTGCTGCTGCTGATGCCCCATGGGAATATAGTCGACTTCCCGAAGCTCGTCGGTGGGAGGAAGCGGCGGGGACTCTCGTGGCGGCAGTGGGTTGGCGGGCGTTATCATGAGGTAGGCAAATTCGGCTTGACACTGGTCCAAGAACGTTCGGAGGTCGGATCGCCGGCTTTCGTCGTCGGAGGCTGGAACATAGGGTACGCCCTCGACCGGCACTGTATCCTTTTCGACTGGCCTTTGCGTTAGACATCAAAGGAAGATCGAGGCAAGCCCCAAGAGCGCAAAGGGTGCCAAAGACGACGAGTGAGGTGCACCTACCATGAAGCTTTTCCAAAACTCTTGCGGCCCGATCTGGTTGCTCTGCGTTTTCTGCCGGATGGGCATTTGGCGCAGACGATTTCAGCTGGACCGCCTGCTCCTTGACCTTCTTCTGCAGAATGGCGACGTATTTGTTCAGTGCCTTTTGCGTGGCGTCGGCTCGTCGTACAGATCCTTCCAGCGCTGCTATCCGGCCCTTCATTTCCTGCTTCTCAATCTCCCATGCGTTACGGTCGCGTTCATGGCGATGCCACTCTGTCTGCAGGAAGCGCATAACACCTGGCACGTGTGAAAAGGCGATGTCAGTACGGCACAATGGCCGAGCATAGAGGCTAGAGAAGAGGACGCACCTTGGAGAGTGTACTCGGTTGCGTGTGGCTGGTTTCCATTGCCCTGCGCTCCCGACATGTCGCCCCCCATGTTGCCTAGGCCATTGCCTGCATTCGACCCCATGTTGTTCTGGCCGCCCCAACTCATGCGCGCGGTGGAGGGGGGGAGAGGGGGGGGACGAAGTGGCCGTTGGGCTGATGCTTCTTGTCGGTTCGGGTCGCCGTCTGCTCGAGCTGCACGAGCGCTCGGGCGGCGAACGTGGCCGTTATATCGTCAGGTGGGCAATGACGGGATGCGCGTGCATGTGCGGTGTCGCTGCGATTGCAGAGTCAAGAACCAGAGGCCGTGCGTTGAAGGAGGGCCAGGTTCCGGAGAAATTTGGCGTCGCCTCTCGATTAGGGTAATAAACAAGCGGGTAAAGGAATATATAAAAAAAACACAAAGTGAAGGACGAAGAAGTAAGGGTATAATCGTACAGGTAAGGACGGAGTGAACCTGCGCCGGCAATCACCAGCACACCACTGATGCGTAAATGCAGAGAGGGAGTGCGGCGGATCCGCGTGTCTATTTTGCTGTGATGTTTCGTGATTCCGAGCTGTGATTCTCGCCCGGGACGAAGCTTTTGCTGGTAGGAATGATGTGCCTGCCGCGCCACAGAGGTCTTGCCGGCCAATCACGCGGCTCGCTGCAACTTCAGGCGCCAAGGCAGCAAGAAAAGATGCTAGTCCCATCCCTCTTTCAGGGGCTCATTTCAGGGAGGCCGCGGCGCATGAAAAGGAGCACGTGACGCAATGCGAAGAGGACAGGAAAGCAGAATGGCATTTCGCACGATTCCTGTTCCATCACAAACCTCCGTATCCGGCAAGCCCTATGCTCCGTACTTTTGTTCTTGCTCCGATGCCGCATCTTTCCCCATGTCCCTATCTATCCTGCTCGTACTCTGTACTCCGTATCTTACAAGTCTCTTACACGCGACCACGTGTGCTGTAACCCTCCCCCGCCCCTCTAAAACTCCAGTTCCTCGACCTCCATACCGCACGTGGCGCATCGCTTCACTGACATGCCCTCCTCGTTCTCTACGGCACGTCCCCATTCGTGCACGTGCTTGCCTCCGGTTCCGATTGCATCACCAAAGGTCATGGCCTTGCCCTGGCCGGCTGGTGCCGCATTCCCGCCGCCTGCGTTTCGTCGGTACACCTCGGTCCGGGTCTTCTTCTTGAGCTGCAGCAGCTTCTCCTTGAACTTGGCCTCCTTGCGTCGCTTCTTGTCCGTCTCGCGTCGCTCAAACTCGGCGTCCAGGGCCTCGGCCGACCCCCACTTGAGCTGGATGGCATACTCCTCCACCTGGCACCGCAGGAACAGCATCATGTCGTGCCAGTGGGACTTGTGCGGGTTCGGCTTGGAGAGGTGTGGCAGCAGGTCCTCGTCCTTCAGCTCAGCTGCACGCAAAAAGTCAGTATGCACAATACGTGGGCGATGCGTAATGCGCAATGCGCTGTATTTTGGGTAAAAAACGCACGGTCGGTCAGGAGGTAGTCCTCCTTGCACTCCGTCTTCGTCAGGAGGCTGTACTTTTCCGGAAACTTCTCCTTGCACGCGTTGCACACACAGCAGTGAAGCACTTCCTCCCACACCCAGTCGATCTCCAGGCTGCCGCACTCGCCGCACTTCTTCTGCTCCTTCTTCTCTGATAGCACGCTCAGTCCGGGCTCGTATGGACCCTGCTTCATTCTCTTCAGGTTTCGGATCACCTGCATGCGCTCCCATTCGGCGACCGTCATGTGTTGCGGCCGCTGGTCGTTGCCTTGGGTTTTTCCGTCCGCCGACGAGAGGGCCTTGTTCCAAGGGTCGTCCTCGGCCGAGAGAAAACCGCCCTTTGTGTCCGTCATGGAACTGAAGTTGTAGTCGACAAACTTGGCAAAGTTCCGGGCCGGCCGGATCTCCACATCCTGTCGGCTGGCATCGCGCTGCGTAGACGGCAGGTCGGTGGCTGCTATCGACGAGTGCGGGCGCTTCCTCTGGCCATCAGACCCTTTCGCGACAAAGTGGACGTCGTCGGAGGCGATGAAGCCGGCAGGGGACCGATTGCTCGTGCGCCGGGCTGCAGCGTTACGCTGTTCTTGGATGGCTTTCGCTTTGAATCGGTTCTCCTCCTGCATCGCCAGGTGGCGATCTGGTTAGCATGCGCCCGCTGGCCTTTGTCTCCTCTGTTGACCGTGACTGACAATCTGTTTGGTTGATTCGGCAGGTGTTGAAGTTCTGGGCCCGGCTGCCGACTCAGTGCGCGACGCTGAAGGTTGATCCATTACGAGGTAGGGCCCATAAGGAACGGGCGAAGGCCTGCTTCTGACGTTGTCTCGCAAATCTTTAGATCTATGGCGGAAGTTAAAGTCGCCGCACTTTAGCGAGCATTACTAATAATCGGCGCCAAAGCTCCAGGCAACAGTGCAGTGTGGGGTGCTTTTCTCTCTATTAATAAGAATGTGTACGGAGTAGTCCGTACTAATAAAGATAATAAGATACATAAGTAAGACTTGGAGAAGAAGGTTAGACGATAGCTAACTCGTACATAACATTGCCAAAACGAACGGCAACATTCTAAGGGACTGATTGAAAAGGTTGGTGACGTCGCAGCCGCAACTGTACTGTTATAATCTTTTTGGCAGGTCAGTAGTGGCACTTTTCCAAAGGTCACGGTCACGGCAAAAGAGACACCCAAGAAAATGCGAAACTTTTGTAGTATTAGGAAGCATGTGGTTGTGTAGGGACGTAGAGGGTTGGGGCAATGGAAACAAGACAAGGCTGTGCTATCTATTCCAAGTAGTGGAGACGCCGAGAGAAACGTACAAACAAATTAGAGCCCCTCTCTACTCCTCCTTGGCACCGCCCCGGCCAGACCGCTCTGCAGCCTCGACGGCCTTCTTGTCGCTCTGTGCTGGGCCGCCCTGGAGGCTGCTCATCAGACCACCACCCGCCTTGAACGGGCGCTTCAGGTCGCCCGAGGCGGGCTTGCCGAAGAGGTAGATCTTGGCGAGGTTGGACTCAAACGCGCCCTTGAGCGGGATGATAGACTGAATCAGGAGCGGGTTGGTGTACTTCATGTACAGGTGCATGAAGCCCATCATGGCGACACCCATCATCTGCGAGCGCATGAGCGTCTTGAGCTGTGCCTTGTCGTAGGCGTGGATGGTCGTGGTAACAAGCTTTGGCTCCTCGGCCGAGCCCATCGGGGCAGGCTCGACATACTTGAGCGTGGTGAGGTCTAGGAGGGGGCGGGTCAGCAAGGATCATAGAGCCGGTGGTGCCAGATCTGGATCTGGATCCATATTGGACAAACGCACCCTTCTTCTTGTCGATCAGGCTTCCGATATACAGAGAGATAGCCAGGATGATCAGGTTGCTGGCAACGTAGCCAATGCGCACAATGTTCAGGACGTCCGGGTCGTCAAAGGGGATCCGCTTCGACACCTGCATCATCCCGAGGATGATGACCAGGTTCGTTCTATCCGGACACTCGTTAGACAGGCATTGAGACGAGGGGTTTACAGCGGGCAGCCCCTCCGTCATGGGGTCGGCGCACACTTACACCTGAGGGCTGAGGCCGGCCATTTTGAGTGATCTCTGGGTAGACGGAACAGAAGCGACTGCAGGGGAAGTAAGAGATGTACAAAAGGCTTTGTTTGCTACTGGATGATAGGGACGGGGGAAAAAAGGCGAAATTGCCGTTATGCGAAAACATGCACTACCTTTAGGTTTCCCCCGTGCGATAGCGCCCCGGAAGAAGGAGGTACTGATGATCCGGCTTGTTTGGGGGGGAAAAGGACACGTTCCAGCACGTTCTAGTGGGCCGAGGCGGCCATCGCAAGTCGTAATCGCTCCGTGCAGGCCCACACTCGTCGGCCTGCGGAGCGAATGAAGCATGCGGGAATGGCGTTTGGCGTGACATCCCTCCTCTTTCGCCGGAATGGTGTGGCAAAATCCTTCCTGCACTTTGAAGTTCGCGGACTTGGTGTACGATGGTGACTGCTCCTTTCCCCAAAGCAGGAGCTGAGGTAAGATGATGCCTACAGAAATGCTGACAGACGTGACAAGTGGACGCCTTCTCCGCTTACTAAGCAGTCTCACACTACTCGGCCTTCTAAGCCGTGCGTGCAAGGCTGCCAATGATATGTTATGATTTTGTATGACATATAGGATCATGGAAAGACACGATTTACACGCCTCTGGTTGCTCTTTTTTCTTACTACGTGACTAGTCCTAGATGAAACTCTATCTAACCGATTTAAAGTTGTTTGTATTGGCCAACATCATCCCCTCTGTACTACTCTCAATGTACTCAACGTTCGTCGGCGGATCGAGACGTTGATGGCGGGAATATGCTACCTTAGTAAACCTCTGTTATACAGATACTGGAGCTCGCGAGTGGGTTGATTTGAAGGATATGTGTTGGAATTGGGAAGCAAAGCAACTGACTCTCCAGTTCAGTGGCACCGAGTACCGAGAATGGAGCTACTCCATGGATATTCTCGCTCGACCTACTCCATACTTTCTCTCACTTTCGAGAGAGATATAATAAGGGGTTCTCGCGTAGCACTTCCACCCAAGAGGCTCTTATGTGACAGTGGGGGGGGGTGACAGTTAAGTGTGATTGAGAAGCGGGCAGGAGCAACCGATTCCGATTTTCGACTGTGCTCACGGGGACGGAAGCTACGCCTCAGAAGATGCCAATAAGTTGGCGATGCTCAAAGCAGTCTCCACTTTCATCTCCGTCATGTGTCGCTTCCTAATGATACTCCCCTTCTTTTCTGAGTGATCTAAGCCGGTAGTCTATATCGTTAGATATGTCCTCGTGATGCTATACTGGGGGCGTTTTCGGGATGGTAATCGGCGTAAATTTACCAACAGGGAAAGAAGTACGCGTCGTGTGCGCGACGCTGACAAAAGCACTGTCCAAATCAACCATAAACTCGGCCTTCTCTCCCCTCGGCTTTATGTTGCTCCTGAATGGATGCTTCGTTGGCGGCCAATCCATAGCAACACAGAAGGACATGTGCTTCTCTAGACTTCCATTACTGAGGAGGTCATGTGTCGTTGGTATGTATCTTTTTTCGCCCATGGTCAGAATACTTAAATAGATAGAGATCCCGGACAATTTATCCAAAAAAGACAAAACCTAATAAACATATCGTGGTAACTCGATCGACTTCATCGGCCTTACGCGTCCAAGCTTCTTTTTATCGGATCATATTGTCAGACTCTAGATTATCTCAAAAACCACCTCTTTTTCATTATGAATAGCTTTGTATCTGGCTACACGTCGTGCAGTATGGCAGCGGATTCTATAGGAGATCCTTCTACAATGTCATGCTCTCCAGAACAGAACGGCGAGGAAGGAACGGGGCACTCTGGGGAAGGAACAGAGTACTCTGGTGAAGGAACAGAACACTCTGGGGATGGATCGGATCACTCTGGGGATGGATCGGCTCACTCTGGGGAAGGAACAGAGTACTCTGGTGAAGGAACACAGTACTCTGGTGAAGGAACAGAGTACTCTGGTGAAGGAACGGAACACTCTGGGGATGGATCAGATCACTCTGGGGAAGGATCAGAGTACTCTGGAGAAGAAACGGAGCACTCTGGGGAAGTATTAGAGGCACCGGGCAGCCCGTCCCTGCTTCCGCTGGAACCACTCGATTACGACTTGGACGACAGCTTTGTCCTGGACGGCGAAGAGCTTCTAGCAGGTACCGACACTACTCCTATCCAAGAGCCTGTCGATCCCTACGCAGATTGGGACATAGAGGACTACCTGGCGTATCACGAGGCAATAGCGGCCGGCTATGAATCTGGTTTCCAGAACGGGCGGGCTGTGGTATTTGTCGACAGCATGGTGGAATTTATTACTGACCATTATTTCTGCCGTTCGCCCTTTGAGGCTGCACCGCCATATACATTGTATCCCAGAGTGGACGAATTGCTGTTGGAACAGCAGCTGGATGAGCAATCGACTGCTCGTGGGGTGCGCATTCCTCACCCGCCATCCTACGATCCGCCATCCTACGACACGGTAAGCAGCGATGGCTCCTTCCTCATATTAAGCCCATTGACTAACCATTACCCCAGGTCACGGATGAAATAGCCAGCAGTACTGGAATTTGTATGGTGATAATCTGGAACAAGATTAAGAAGGCTGTGAAAGAGCATTGCCATACGCAGTTACAAGAGTGGAAGCTTCAGCAGCACAAAAAGGAGCCGGCCGAAATGCGAGCTGCTTTGGAGAAAACACACGAGGTGTGGCAATCGATGCGCGACGATTGCATGACCGAATTAAAGAGAAGGAGAAGAGTGCTACTCTTACCGATCTTCGACAGGCTTTTTCTGTTACGCTATGGACACACCTCTGAGCTGAACCCGGAGACAACGACTAGAGTGCTAAGGTGAGTACATTTGATTCGACCAAAGTTATAGCATCGGCTGACAATATCTGCAGCATACTTCCCCTGGGCGAGTTGAGCAGAGAGCCTCCGGTACTGCCAGATGAGTGAGAAGCGTTAGGCCGGAGAGCTACATCGATCTCGGGGAAAGGAGCCCCATCTCTCCACATTCCGGCAAAAGACCGGTCTTTTGAGATGGCATAGCGCCAGCCGGGGTATTCGTATGGACAAGCGCAGGCGGTGCGCGAGGCAGTGTTCCTGGGCGGAAGGTGCGATTGGACGAGCTTGACCGAGCTCCACTGAGCGGCCGTAGTTGATAGCTTTTTGCGTTTTAAAGATTGTATTTTAATTATGGAGTAGAGGCTGAGCTGGATGATTTGACTTGGACCTAGACTGGGTGCGGTGTTTTCGAGACAGGCTTAATTCTGATTAAACACTGCTGTTTCACGATACAGTCGATGTGATCCTGCGCTGGAGCTCATACATTGCAATCTACTATGTATTCTCCTCTACTTCACACGGTCTTAGTCATGTTGTTAGTCCAGACGTTCCCAACAGTGGCAGCACAGACGAATACGGCGGTGTATGTGACGGACCTGTCGCTATACACGTATCTGGTAAAGACAAGGACGCGAATGTGGGACACCATACAGGCAGGCCTTTGCAGATGGGTGTGTTTTGTTTCTCTCTGCATACACGACGTGCACAGACAGGGACAGGCGTCTCGTATCAAGCCCGAACCAACAGTCCTGGCGGCGGGCCACAGGTGTTCGTGTCGCGTCTGCCTTCCCAAAGTACGGTTCTTCTGCACGTCTGCAATAGCGGACAGCGCCGCCTCGACCGCCGACGTGTTTGCTTACTACTGCAAGGCGGCTCGCGCCGAGGTCCCCCGACTAGTATTGTTGTTAGGAGTAGCAGTGGCAGCCGGTCGAACGGGCGCGTTATAATCGGTGCCGTCGTTGGCAGCGCCGCGGGCGTCCTCCTCGTCTCGATCGTGGGCATGCTTGCGTTCTTGGCCGAGCGATGGAGGGCCGAAGAGCAGGCCCGAACGGCAGTAGATGACATAAGCAAAGGGACACCACCAGCGTATGAAGCCGGGTCGTATGAGAAGACGCAGGCGACGCAGACAGCACAGAAATGAGTTTGGAGATAATGAATTGAAGCTACGTATGCTATATGCTGTCTCATCTACAAAAAGTGCTCTATGGCGGCCCAGAAGCCGGCTGGGTCCTCGTACATGGGCAGATGGCCAGCCTGGGCGACGAGGCGGAGATCAGCACCGGAGGGGCCGATAGAAGCACGGAAGCCGTCCATGGCCTTAGCGAGCTTGCCCTCCTTGCCTCCGTCGCCGGCGCCAGCGACGAGCAGGGCGGTGGGCTTGAGGGAGGGGGCCTGTGCGCGCATGTCGTAGTCCCAGAGGGCCTGGCAGCCGTAGCGGAAGCCGTCGACGGCGTTGGCGGCGACCATGGCGGTCATCTGGGCGACGGCCTGGGGGCGGTGCTCGAGGGTGTAGGCGTCGAACCAGCGGGCGACGGTGGCGGGCGCAAGGGTGTGGATGCCGGAGCCAGGGCCAGAGCCGACGTCGCTCTCGGCGAGGGTGATGCGATCCTTCCAGGCCTGGGTGTTGGCCGGGCTGCTGGCCACGTTGAAGTCACAGGCAACGAGGCGGGCGGCTCGTTCGGGGTGGCGGAGGCCGAACTGGAGGGTTGTGGCGCCGCCCTGGGACACGCCGACGAGGGCGTGCAGCCGGGGGATGCGGAGGGCGGCGAGCAGGGCGGCAAGGTCGTCGGCGAGGCGCGGCAGCGTGGCCGGCACGGCGGCAGCGATCGGCAGGCTGTGGCGGCCGCGGGCGTCGTAGCGGAGGATGCGGTACTGCGGCCGGGCGGCGCGCAGGAGGTCGACGAGGCCGTCCCACATGTGCAGCGACGTCAGCAGCGAGTTGCAAAAGGCAACGGTGGGCGCACCGGCGGCCGGGTTGCCCTCGAGCACGTACGGGATGGCGAGGCCGTCGTGGGGCAGCGTGACGAGCGAGTGGATGGCCGGCACGGCCGGAAAGGTGCTGGTCTGGCCGTCGGCCGAGGAAAAGGCCCGTGTGGCCGGCAGGCCGGCCAGCGAGGCCAGGTCGCGCGGCGCCGGCCCAAAGACGTAAAAGAGGCCATAGGTCCGGCGGGCCTTGGCGGCGACGAAGCGCGCAAACAGGTCGGCGCGTCGCGGCGTCGCCATCGACGCCGCGTGCGCCGGCCCGTCCAGACCGTTGTCGCGGGCGTACTCGTGCAGCGAGAAGAGCCGGACGGCCGACGTGGCCGCGTCCCGGTCGGCGTCCTCGCCCCAGGTCCGGTACAGCCGGCTGCGCTGCCAGCCGGGCACGCGGGCCAGCAGCGGAAAGTGCTCCTCCTCGTACCAGCGCTCCAGTGCGGTCGCCGCGTCGGCGTCGGCCGTGTTGAGCGTCAGCTCGACCGAGACGAGCACGCGGCCCGCCGCTGCGTCGTCGTCGAGGTTCTCGGCGGCCACAAAGCCGGGCGCCTGCTGCGTCAGGACCTCGCGCAAGAAGTAGCGCGTCACGGCCACCTGGCCAATGGTCTCGGCCTCGCGCGGGCTCCGGTTCGCCCGCAGGTCCGTGTACGTGGCCGTGTTCAGCAGCGCGAGGTCGCGGACGTCGTAGGCTGCCAGAAAGGGCGGGTCGAGCCCGTCGGTGGCCTGGTACCGCAGCCCGTTGGCAAAGATGGCCGGCAGGCGCAGGCGCGTCGGGCCGTGCTCGTTGTTGTACCACTCGTGGAATTGGTCGAGCGAGAGGCCCGGCTGGGGCGCCATGGTGACGTAGAGCATGCCGGGAAGAGCCATGTTGGACTGGGGCCTTCTGGGGACTGAGGGGACTTGAACTGGAGGGGACAACGAGACCAGAGACAATCGGATCAGCCGCCTGCTGCTTTACCTTTCAGAGGCTTGCCTGGGAAAAGCTCTGCCGAGGACAGTCGTGCTTAAAATGCCGTCTCCGAGAGAGACGGCCGGGCGGACAAGTAGACGCATGAGCTAGTAAATACGGGCCTGAAGCCCTGCCGGTTAGCGAGCTCGGCAGCTGTCTCAGGCGGGGCTGCGCCGGGTAAGAGTAGTTCCTGCCTCTAACCGGATTGGTGCAGCTAGTACTCGACTGTGTACTGCTTGGTTGTGCCACGTGCTGAGGATGATATTGAATAATATAGTCGTGTGTGGACAGTGCTTGTAACTGCGGCCAAGAGAACATGGTTCGGGGAGAATCTTTTGGCGAGCCGGACTATGTAAACGGGTTGGATATGAATGTCTTGACTTTGCGTTGAGCTGTTTGCTATGTCTGGAAAGCATTGTCGTTCGTAGTCGGAACGTAACCTTATACGGCCAACAATCACATACGGAACTCAGATACTATACAACTAGCGCATAGAACTTCACTGACAAGTGCCTGCTGGCATAAACGGATCTTGCTAGAAACCATGTGTCACAACGCAATGCACGCAGGCTAAGGTTTGTAGTTGTGAAAAACGTTGTGACCCTTGGAACCGAACCCGAACGAAACTAGTGTATGATATCGGGCAAACGGTACCTTTCGCCTTGTTACTTGTCTGGACACTGCGTGACTGAAAACAATATACATCGAGGCCTTGTTGTGATAAGGTCGTCTTCGTAGGCTATAGACACAAGTCCTTGTCTCTTCTGAGCTTGTCCACAGCTGCTTTGTTCTCATGCGAAAGACCCACGTCTCTCAGCCCGCTTGCAGCTAGCAAATACCGTCCCCCTCCCGAGCGTCTTCGCCTTATCGGCCTTCGTCGCGAATAGGCTTGGCCTCGTCCTGGTCTGCTTAGTCATCAGACCGCCTCCGCTGCGCCACCAAAAAAATCGCGTGGTCCAGCCGGAAGGTGCACCACTTCGCACCTCCTGTTCAGTCGTTGGTGTCTGGACCTGCGAGAACGGCAGGAACGACAGCGGGGAAATTGCTCCAGCAAGGAAGGCGGTCAATCTGCACGTCACATCTGCTGAGATCCTCCAATCTGGTCCTAATCGCTCTGCTCTCCAAGATTCACTGCATCATCCCACCCACACTTTCCCGCTGCTGCCCACTTTCTGCAGTCCCGCACCAGTCCCGCTGCGCAGCCTTGTGCCGTGGATATCACTTGACCGAAACACGTTCCTGCACCCTGCACTCTGCTGTCTGCCAATCTCGGCGTCTTCCCACCCTCCCTTGACTATTTTTCTCTTGTATTCCTTGACCCCTCCTGCAAACAGGCCCCGATCAAGAAACACGAACCCCTCCCCCTCCTTCACGTAACATATCTCCCGTTTTCGAGCGTCTGCAGCCGCGGAGACCGCATGGCCACCAGGTGTCGGGTATTTATTCCTGCTGCTGCCCAACCTTCCGGGCACGTCCTGCTCTCGTTCACCTCATAACCCATCCCAGTTTTGAACACTTTCCTGCTCATAAAACTCTGGATCAATACTTTTGCCAATCCGCCGCGATCCACAACTGCCATGGAGGTCTTCTTGGCAAATCTGCCCGCGCAGGGCAACTTTGGAGATCGCGTGCTCCGCGAACAGCTCCGGCCGTTTATGAAGAATCTGGCCATTGCCGATACCTCGTTTAGTTGCGAAAAGCCGCTGAACCGGAAGCACGGCACTATAACCTTCCTCAACGAACCCGAAGGCCGCAAGTTTCTCCAGTTCTACGGCGAGTCCAAGCTGGCCAACGGCCGCCCTGCCTCGCGCCTGAAAATCCTCGGTGCCAAGGTCTTGTGTCGGCTGAGCCAACGCCCGCCAAACGCATTCACCCTGAAGCACCTCAGGACCGAGACAGACAAGCCCAGCCGCCCTCCGGAGGCACAACGTGGCGGCTATGCTGACCATCTCCCCTCCTTCAAGCTTCGCTCGCTCCAGTGCGGATACTACCGCTACAACCAGGGCCGCCTCGAGTTCGTCCCCGAGATGAAAGAGGTTGGAGAGGGAGACGTGAGGTTTGGCAAGCGATATCTGACCATTGATATTTGCCGCGATCAGGGATTCGTCAGCGAATCCTTTCTGCTGTACATTCCTCTCGGCACCATCTACGAGATCGTGTGGTCCGCGAACGGCGAGTTGACCCTCACCCTCCAGGCAGCGCCGTTCATCTTCGTCGATACCGAGTACATGCAGCAAAGTGGAAGGGTGCGCCAGACACAGCTGAGCCCCAAACATGGTGAGGTCGTGGGCACCTGTCTCATCTACCGCATCAACGTCGATGCCGTGCAGCTGCAACGCAAAATGGATTCCCTCAAGACCATGCTCACCGTCACGCGCTATGATGTTAGCAATCGCCTGGCGCCGCCCATCGCAGACAGCCTGAAGAAGCTCCACGCCAAGCTCGCCTCTACCCAGCTGCCGTTTTCCATCCTCTTCCAGCTACAGGCACTGGCTTGGAATGCCTACCTGCACCCTGACACCGTTGCCGACCTGGCCGACGAGCTCGTCATGCACCAGAAAACGGCACCTGTCTCTGTCGAGGCCATGAAGATGCTGTTTACCGAAATCGGCTGGCCTACTCCCAATGACGCGGACCCCGGCCAGTTTGAGGCCCCCGCCCTGGTCGCTCACCTCCACAAGAAAGAGAGGGAGATTCGTAGCGGGTACAACATTCGTGAGGGCCTTTTGAATCCGGGTGAAAATCTGGCGCCCATCTGCCGCGTATGCGTCACGCCCACCCGGATTTTGTTGTACGGCCCCGAGTTCGAGAAAAAGAACCGAGTGTTGCGGAAATTTCCCAACCACCACAACCACTTTATCCGCGTCCAGTTCTGCGACGAGAACGGGGACAGTCTACGCCTCCTCGGAAAGTGGACCAGCTATGAAAAAGTGTACAAGCGATTTGTTGAGATCATGCTGAATGGCATACAGATTGTGGGCCGCACATACTACTTTCTCGGCTGGTCGCACTCTTCCCTTCGCGCGCATAGCATGTGGTTCACGGCACCCTTTATCGACGATACTGGCCGCTTCCAGACACACCTCAACATCATCTCGACTCTGGGAGACTTCACCGGCATCCGCTCACCGGCCAAATGTGCTGCTCGCATTGGTCAAGCCTTTTCGGAAACCCCCTATGCGGTGCCGCTGTATGAGCACCAAATCAAGGTGATGATGGGAGACGACGTCAAGTCAAATGATGGTAAACATGTCTTCAGCGACGGCGTCGGGACCATCTCGCCGGACGCGGCCGCCGCTGTCTGGAAGTACGTGCCCAAGTCCAAGAGAAACCCGACCTGCTTCCAGGTACGGTATGGAGGAGCAAAGGGGATGCTCTCCCTCGACACGCGTCTGCAGGGCTCATATATCCTGCTACGACCGTCCATGAACAAGTTCGATAGCAATGACACTGCCAACCTGGAGATCTGCGACGTGGCCAAGGCCATGCCGCTGTATCTTAACCGGCAGATGATCAAGATTCTCGAAGACATGGGCGTGCCGCACAAGTGGTTCTTGCGGCTGCAGAACGCCAAGTTGCAGCAGCTGCGGCTGATTGCTTCCAGCACCTACAACATGGCCTACTTTCTCAAGCACCAGTCTGTCGGCACGTCAATCAAGCTGCATAAGCTGTTGCTGTTGACCGACAAGCTGGGATTGGACTACCGCACAGAGCCGTTTCTGCGGCGCGCCGCCGAAGCGGTGGTCTTGCGCGAGTTGCGGTTGTTAAAACACAAGGCGCGCATTCCCGTTCCGTTTGGCATCACGCTTTTTGGCGTCATGGACGAGACGGGATTCCTGGCTAAGGGCCAGGTGTACGTGACGTTCGAGACGAAGCAGGGCTTAAAACCACATCGGTTCGAACAACCGCCCGGACACGCGGTCTACCTGCTGGTGACGAGGTCGCCTGCACTGCACCCCGGCGACATCCAGTGGGCCTGCAACATGATCCCGTCGGAGGGGCATCCTCTGCGCGACCTGTCGAACTGCGTCGTCTTCAGCGCCAGGGGTGAGCGTGATCTGCCCAGCCAACTGAGCGGCGGAGATCTGGATGGCGACATTTTCAATATGATCTGGGATCCGGAGGTGTGTCGGCCGGTCGAGCTGAAAACATACCGCGCCGCGGAGTACGAGCGGAAGCCGCCGCAAGACATCTGGCGACAGGTGCAGACAGAGGACATTGCCAATTTCTTTATTGATTTCATGATGACGGATCATCTGGGAACCATTGCTACGCGCCATATGATTCTGGCAGATCAGAAGAAGCAGGGGACGCTTGACGAGGCCTGTATCGCGATGGCGGCACTGCACTCGACAGCGGTCGACTTTTCGAAGACGGGCATCCCGGCAGATCTCAACGAGCTCCGGCGTGCGTCCCCGTTCCGGCCGGATTTGTGAGTTTGAATCCCGTAGAGAGGGAAAAGGGACGATGGAGAAATGTGTGCTGACATGTCCTTTGCGCTGCAGCCTGGCCCCAGGGTCATTGGCCTATGTGCACAACAAGGCAGAGATCGAGCTGGAACGGTACGTCGTGGACAACGAGCGCGATGTGCACGCCGAAGCGCTGGACGGCCTGGCGCACAAGTACTACAGGTCGGAGAAGATTCTGGGAGTGCTCTACCGCGCGGTGGACGAGCGCAAGATATGGTACAAGGATATTCACAAAGCCGCGCCAGAAACGGCAGGGACGGACGGAACGGGTGTGGGCTCGGTGCTGGACCGGCTGCGGGAGTGGGCACGCAGGCAGTGCGCAGAGTTGGGCTGCGACAGCTGGAACAAACGGCAGGAGAAGGCGGCTGGAATTCGGTCGGCATACGAGGACTCGATCCGGTCGATGATGCTCAACAACGCGGAGAACCCGATGCAGCCCATCACGGAGCTGGAGGTGTTTACCGGGGCGCTGATCAGCAAGACGGGCTCGCAGAACAATCGACAGCGGGACCGATCGCGCAAGCTGCGAGACGAGTTTGAGCGGATCTCGAGCTGGATCACGGGCCAGATGCGGCCGCGGGAACGGCAGCAGGCAGCAGACGGCGGCGACATGCTGGAATGGATGGAGCTGTGTCTGGCATGTGCTCACAGCCGCGAGGTGCGGGACGAGGACGAGCGGTGGGGGAACACGCGCAACGATGCGATCCAGTCGTTCCCTCTGGTGGCGATGGCAGCACTGCTGAGAGAGATCGATTATGTGCGGAAGATTCGGGTGGAAGAGGGCGGCCTGGAGGCAGTGATGGGGCAGTTCTCGCAGATGGGGATCGGGAAGTAAAGGTGAAGAAGAGGAGCTGGAGGAGAGCTGGGGGAGATGGGGAGCCGGGGATCAGGAGAGCAGGGGAGCGGTCGAGTAGGGCGAGCAGGGGGTCGACCGAGGGATTTCTAAATTTGGGTGGCAGTCTGCGGTGAGGTCTGGAGGCGGCAAAGTCGGCGGTGCTTGTTGCGATCTCGTCGACGTGGCAGTCTGGAAGCCTGGTGGAAGAAATACTATGTGTCACGGCCTGCAGGTGAGAGAATGACAGCGAGATATGTGCCGGTGCAGCTGGGTTCTAGAATGGGTCGCGGCGGATGGCGCAGAAGAGAGGTGTGAGGGAGCGAATGGGGCGGATCGATGGGAGCTGACAAGGTGTGCATCTGGTCGGATGGATTGGCTCCCCTTTTTTTCCAATATCGCCATGCAGGAGATGTCTGTGCGAGAATCGAGAATCGGGCACCCATACATGGAAAATGGTATAAGTATTCGACGTCTCGGCTGATTGCCAGAAGCCCAATGTGATAGGTTCAGGAAAACCGGACATGATAAGCCGAGATCCTTGCTTCGGTGACGTGGACGCCCACCGCAACAGAGTTGGGTGTTCTTGTTAATGGAGAGGCTGCGGAGCGCAGCCTCTTCCAACATGCCACTG
Organism: Leptographium lundbergii; assembly: GCA_001455505.1. Lineage (NCBI taxonomy): Eukaryota > Fungi > Ascomycota > Sordariomycetes > Ophiostomatales > Ophiostomataceae > Leptographium > Leptographium lundbergii. The sequence goes on from LDEF01000056.1 coordinate 102,137, forward strand.
CATAATTTATACAGAGGTTATCCCCATCGGGGCTCCACCGCCATGTTCTCGAACAGGCCGGTGTGCTTGGTGTAAAAGGCTGGGCAACAACACAATTGTGGCACAAGTGATCAGATAAATCATGCCGTCAAGCCAACATCGGTGGGCGATTGTGTCATGTGATTGCGGGCGTTCTGGAGGCGGTTGCCGCTGTTGCGTGTCGTGCCTCGTGGGCAATCGTTGTTTCCCTCACCGTCGCTGAGCGCGGTTGAGTGGTATTAGTAAGCATGCATGTGGCCGCTACTGCAACGTAAAAGAGACAATATTGGTTGATTATCTTACGAGCCAATGGGGGCGGCTCGACGGCGGGGAGCCAATGGGACGGGGGTCAGGACGCGGTGGGCAGCATGGGCCAATCGAGCCAGCGGCCGGCAAAGCCGTGGAAGCCGGTAGTCGACCCTACTATGTACAGAGCAGGAGGACCGTCGTGCAGGCGAGCGGCGGTGGGGCGGTGGACGAGGTGGGCGAGGTGGACGAGGTGGACGAGCGAGGATGGGCGTGGCCGAGCGTGGACGAGCGTGGACGAGCGTGGACGAGCGACGGGAGAACTGGGGGGGCGGAGAAGGCGGCGAGGTGCGAGGGTCTCGGCGCGAGCTGCGTCACGCAAGAGGCCCCAGAACGATGCTGCCAGCAGTCGATGCCAGCAAACAAAGGACCAAAAGGTCCTTTTCGGCGGCACAAACAAGGCGACTTTCCTGATCTGTGTGCGGGAACGGGCGAGGATGGACAGGGCAGCGCGCGTGTCAGGCAGCGATTGCGAGCCGGCGGGCGAGCCGATGCGCAGGGCAGCCGATGAGCAGGCGAGAGGCCAGCGAGAGGCCAGCTGCAGTGCAACGGTCGGAGGGGCCGCGGCCACGAGCGACCTTGTCTGGCCGTCGACCGCTGACATCTGGCATCTCGGCGAGACGAGTAGATAACGGCCGCCTGTCCCAGCCAGTCTTGCGTCTGTCTTTCTGGACCGGCAGCCTCTCTTGCATCCTCTTCTCTGGCGTCTCTTGGCGGATCTCTTGGAACCGCTCTTGCTGGTCCTGTCTTGCCCGTCTTCCCCGTCTCGATCGACCTCGCACCATGGCACCGCTCCTCGATCTCGTCCTGCTCGACCAGAGGCAGAGACGGCAGCTGCTGCAACAGCCCCTTGCCGCGTCGCCGTCCCTGCTCGTGCACGCCCGCCAGGCCACCGTGACGGCCGTGGTCACCAGCACGCCCACGGCCGCCGGTACGACCACGACAGCCGGGGCGGCCCACCTCGCGGGCGGCGCCATTGCCGGCATCGTCATCGGCTGCGTCGTCGGGGTCCTGCTGCTGGCCTGGATCCTGCGGCTGTGCCTCCACCCACCGCTGGCGATGCGGGAGCCCTGGCTGCGCGGCGACGTCGAGGCGGCCACGGCCAAGAGCCGGCACTACAAGAGCGGCAGCTACAGCACGAGCAACAGCAATGGGAACAGCAAGAACAACAGTAGCACGAGCAATGGAAACAGCAAAAACAACATCAGCACGAGCTATGGCAACAGCAACACAAATACCAACAGCAATGGCAATAGCAAAAACAACATGACGAGCAAGAACAACAGCTACACCAACACCAATGCCAAAAACGGCAACACCTCCAATAACCACAACACCAACCACAACACCATCCACAACACCAACCACAAAGACCACACCACAGACCACAACAAAGACCACCACCACCACCGGTCACCTGCTCGTCGTCACCATCGCCACCACAGCGACCCCGGCGATCGTAGCAGCAGGCACAATAACGCCACGCACACGAGCAGGCGCAAGAACCACAGCAGACACGCCCGCTCGGACGCTCGCCGTCCCGAGATCGAGATCATCCAGCGGCCGACGCCGGTCGTTGTGCGGCGCCGCAGCACCAGCCGTCGCCGGACGACGTTTGGCAAGGCCACGTATGCTCCGGCGCCACGGCCCTCGTCCTCGTCCTCGTCGTCACAGTCGCCACCGCCACCGCCACCGCCACCGCTGTCCGGCCGTCGGAACACGGACGGGCGCACAGCCCACAGCGAACCCAAGACAGACAGCCCGGCCGAGACAGAGGAGCGGGGCCGCAAGACGAGGCGGTTCTACGAGACCGATAGCGAAAGGCCGTAGACGGTGTCGGGAGACTCGGGGATAGAGGACTATGTTGGATACGATAATATGTTGGATATGTTGGGCATGGGATAGTACCGGCGTGCACTGGACAACCGAAGAGGACGAAGCCAATCCAGAGGACTCTGGAAGGAGGGCTTCTGGACACGGACAGAGGGATTATCATGTATCGAGACTGGAAGCACTTTAGGTCACCTGATCAAATCGATGGGTTAAGCGGACGAAACAACGTTTTGGTAGAGGTAGTGTAAATGACTTGTCCGTAAGAGATACCGTGCGGTTTACTTCCAGAGCTTGCCGAGAGAGACTGGATAGTTAGCGGGGAGGAGGAAGAAAACGGCGAGCGGAAGAAGGAGAAGGACGAAAGAAGAAACTCACCCTCCTTATCGTCGTGCTTGTTCAGGATCTTGGCCGTGGCCAGCTCAAAGTCCTCCTGGGTCACGTGGACGCGGCGCTCGCGCAGGGCGTACATGCCGGCCTCGGTGCAGACGCCCTTGAGCTCGGCGCCGGAGCAGCCGTTCATCTTCTCGGCGATCTTGGTCAGGTTGATGCCGCGGGTCAGGTTCATCTTGCGGCTGTGGATGCGGAGGATGTCGGCGCGGGCCTCGACGCTGGGCGGGGGGAACTCGATCTTGCGGTCGATGCGGCCGGGCCGCAGCAGGGCCGGGTCGAGGATGTCGAGCCGGTTGGTGGCCATGATGACCTTGATGTTCTTGGTCGGCTCGAAGCCGTCGAGCTGGTTGAGGAGCTCGAGCATGGTCCGCTGGACCTCGGAGTCGCCGCCGCTGCTGCCCTCGACGCGGGACGAGCCGATCGAGTCGATCTCGTCCATGAAGATGATGGACGGCGCGTGCTCGCGCGCCATGACAAAGAGCTCCCGCACCATCCGGCTGCCCTCGCCAATGTACTTTTGCACCAGCTCGGAGCCGGACACGCGGATGAACTTGCAGTCGGTGTGGTGGGCGACCGCGCGGGCCAGCAGCGTCTTGCCCGTGCCCGGCGGCCCGTACAGCAGCACGCCCTTGGGCTGGGCGATGCCCAGGCTCTCAAACAGCTCCGGGTGCTTGAGCCCGAGCTCAATCACCTCCTTGATCTCCTTGATCTGCTGGTCCAGCCCGCCGATCATGTCGTACGTGCTGTCCGGCACCTTTTCCACCATCATCAGCGACACCAGCGGGTCCACCGACGACGGCAGCATCTTCTCCAGCTTGTAGCTGTCCGACAGCAGCGTCACCCGCTTGCCGACCGTCAGCTTGGCAATGTCCACGCTCTCGGCCACGTCGACGACTGGCCTGTTAGCGTGAGCACGCCACACCGCACAGAGCAGCTCGTATCACCACTCACCGTATTTGCCCTCCGGATGCACCTTGACCAGCACCTTTTTCGTGCCCATCACCTTGACCACCTCGCCCACATACGACCCCGCCTGCTGCAGCAGCCCGAGCTCCTCGCGCAGCAGCCGCACCCGCGAATTGTAGTCGTTCCGCTGTGCCTCGAGGCGCCGCAGTACTGCTTGGCCCTTGAGGATCTCCAGCTTCATCGCCTCGATCTTGTTGTGGTAGTAGTTGTCCAGCGACATCGTGGCGGAGGCCGGCAGGAGACTGGCCGAGGCGGCGGAGAGTCTTGGTCACGGTCGTGTCGGCGCGAGGGCAATCGACAATCGGAAAGCGGATATCGGAAATCAGCTCGGCTCGTCTTTCGTGGTCGGGAGTCGAGTGCGGGATCGATGGAGCGTCCGTTGTTGCGACTTGCCCTTGCTGCTAGGCAAATCCCAAGCTGTAGGCAATAGCCGCCAACGCGTATGTGTCACGTGATGGCGAAGCTTCAGCCCCACAGGAACGTCTACGAGTAATCTGTACTCCGTACGGACTACATAGTACCATTACTCGTACAGCACTCTGTAAATGCACTGTACTATTTGCATCTATCTAACCCTCCAATGTATTAACGCAAAAATGACAGACGCCTGGAAAGCAGTACAAAAAAAGAAAAATGACAGCACTGCCACCACCACTGCCACCACCTAGAAAGCCGCTCCTCGGCGGCCTTGGCCGGCCGTCTTGAAGGACTGGCCGTAGCCGACAAACTGGCCGTCTTGGCCGAGCGTGTCGAAGCGCCGCAGCCCGGTGCTCTCCATGTCGAGCGAGGTCATGTAGCCGCTAAAGTAGAAGCCCGAGACGACGACAATGTAGCTCATCAGCAGGATGCTGCCCTTGAAGTAGTTGCTCTTGCCCTCGCCGTACATGTAGCTGAGCAAGAAGACGCAGAGGATGACCGAGATCATGTCCCACTGCGGGAACAGCAGCGAGAACGTGAAGCGAGCCGCGTCTGCGCCGACGGCCGGGAACGCAGCCGAAAAGAGCACCAGGGCCGGGATCTGCAGCAGGCACACCTGCAGCGCGTAGGCCGACCCGATCTCCATGGACAGGGCAATGTTGCCGTTCATGGCGAACGAGATGGCGTTCTGTTTGTTAGCGTGTATTCTTTTCTCTCCTCTCTCCTCTCTTCCCCCCTCCCCCACTCACCAGAAATTCGGTCGTGTTCGGAACAAGCGCAAACAGCGTGATGCCCAGAAACTTTTCGTCAATCGCGAACCCGTCCAGGACAAAGTCGACCGAGTCCACGAGGATCTCGGCAATCACCGCATACAGCGCCGTCGCGCACATCAAGATCACCGACGACTTCATCCGGCTCCAGTTGGGCGCGTCGTGTCCGGCGTGCTCTCCGCCGGCGGCCCCGACATTCGTGTTGCCGGCCGTCGCGCCCGCGTCCTCGTGGTCGGGGAAGGCGGCCGTCCGGAGCGGCGGCCTGGGCGTGCTGCCGGCCGGCACGCTGCCCTGCACCGACGTCCGCCGCGGATGGCGCACTACGGCGTCCCGGGCTGCCGTCGCTGCCACCTCGGCCACCTGCTGCAGGCTGTCGCCGGCCAGCCCGCCCACCGCCTGCCCACCCACCGCCAGCTTGGCCTGGCCGTGCACGCGGCGGTACAGGTGGCCGTCGCGCACGTCCACGCCCGAGGCCTCGGCCACGACGCCCTGCACCGACGCGTGGCGCGGCGCCGTCCCCCCGGTCCCCCCGCTGCCGCCCATCGGCACCTCCTCGTGCTTCTTCTCCTCCATCTCCGCGTTCCAGATCACGGCCGCGTGCGTCCGCAGCGTGAACCACAGCCCGATGGCGTACGACAAAAACAGCAGGCTCGCGGCCAGGTAGCAGTACGGCCGCACGGCCTCGAGGTAGAACCGGTCGTCGATGGCGGGCGTCTGGGAAAAGTAGCAGCGCCGGCAGTCGCGGCCGTCGCCCTGCTGCGGGTCCACGTTGTCGATGCAGTCGAGGCAGTTCAGCTGGTGCGTGCCGTAGATCTGGTAGAAGAGCGTCGGGCTAAAGGCGGCGATGACGGCAAAGAGCAGCATCGTCGACGTCACGCCGGCCGACCGGGCGTTGAACCGCTGCGTCTTCCGCTTGATGGCCCCAAAGCACATCGACAGCCCTGGCAAGAAGAGCACGCCCGCAAAGATGCTGCCGATGATGCTGCCCTCGACCAGCTGCGCCTTGCCCTGGCGCAGCGCCACGCAGTACAGAAACACCTCCACAATGGTCGAGAAGAAGGCGTTGATGGCCGCGCCCACGCCCATGGACGACTGCGCCGAGATGGACGCCACCGCCTGGCCGATAAAGTATGCCAGCGGGATGATCGACAGCAGCCCGGCCACGAACAGAAAGGCCGACGACGTCAGCACGTTGTCCACCTCCAGCATCCGGTCCAGCACCATGTAGTCAAAGATGACAAACATGACCACCGCCATCAGGTTGATCAGGAAAATGTTCGTCCCGTCCACCGTGTACTTCCAGTACTTGTGGCCCACCGCCCGGTACGTGCACACGATGATGGACGACTGCGGTGCTGCCGGCGCTCGTGCCGTCGCAATGTCCGACTCAAACGTCAGTGCCAGCGGGTGGCGCCGCAGGTGGTCGAACAGCAGGATCGTCACCCGGCCCATGGGGATCCAGAACACAAGCAGCCAGCAGATGCCCGAGGCCACAAACAGCGACGGCGTGATCAGCAGGTAGAAGAACAAGAAGAAGATGACCCGTCCGACGTTCCACTGCCCTCGGCCAAAGAGCCGCCGCTTCATCCGCGGCAGCTCGCCGTCCAGGCTGTCATTGTCCCGGTCCTGGCTGCCGTGCCTCCCCTGGCTGCCCTGGCTGCCCTGGCTGCCCTGGCTGCCCTGGCTGCCCTGGCTCGCGCGTCGCCTGCGGCTGGGTCCGGCTGACCGGTGGCCCAGCAGGCTGTCCGTCTCGCTCGGCCGCTCCGCCTCGATGCTGCGCCGTGACCGCCCGATGATGGAGCGACCGCGTTCCGGCCCAAAGAACAGCCGGCCGTACTCGAGGTCGCCGTTCTGCCACTGCTCGTACTCGCTGATGCTCCGGCCCTCGCCCTGGTCCTCGTCCAGGTACGGCTCCTGCTGCTCCAGCCGGACAAACTTGCCAAACGGGTAGAACAGGTAGCTCGACAGCCCCCAGAGCACCCGCCCGTATTCGCGTCCGCTCGGCGCCGCCGCAAACAGCAGACACACCACCGCGCCCGCAAACGCGATCAGCGCCAGCCACCAGCCAAAGAAGAGCGTCCACATGATGTTGAAGAAGAGCAGCCACGTGCTGACGTGGCCGCCCGGCGACGAGTGGATGTCGCCCTCGGCCGTCTTCTGCACCGACCGGTCCTTCTTGTACAGCGCCGGCTTCCACAGCCGGATGCCAAACGGGTGCGTCTCGTTGATCGCCTGCTGCCGGTCTTTGAGCGTGAAGCTCTCGGCCTCGCTAATGTTTCCGTCGTCGTCGTCTTCGTCCACGTCATCCTGGATCCCATTACCTCCTGCACCTCCTGCACCGCCACCCCCAACACCTCCTCCCAGGTCCAGCTCGTCCTCCTCGACCTCGTCGTCCAGCCCGTCCAGCTCGTTGATCCCGTCGCCGGGCTCCTCAAAAATGCTCGAGGCCGTCATGTCCGCGTGGGGCGTGCCGAGCGGCTTCGGCGCAAAGCCGAGCGACGCCAGCGACGCCGCCATCGTCTCGTCGTCGGGGCCGTCGTCGCGACCGCCGCCGGCGTGCAGCCGCAGCGTCTGCTGGCCGGGCGTGCGGCGGCGCGTCCCCTGTGTCGGCGGCGGGTGGCTGACCTTGCGCGAGGCCACGTCGGCCTCGACCTCGCTGGCCGCGTCGTCGACCGAGAACACGCCGCCGCGGTGGCGCTGCGTGTTGCTGGACGCGCGTCGCGGCAGCGCCGGCTTCCGCGGACGGCCCCGGCCTCGATCGCGGTCGGGGCCACGATCGCCACGATCGGGGCCCAGCAGCGGCGACCGCGTGGCCGACGAGAGGCTCGCCGTCGCGCCCGACGGCCGGTGTTGTTGTTGTTGTGCTTGGTTGGTCGTCGCATCGGCCGCCGGAAGCACCTGCGAAGACGAGATCGCTCCTGTGCTCACGGATTAGTCACGTGCCTGGCAGCAGAGCCAGAAACCAGACGCACCGTAGCCCGCGTCCGGCCGCCGCCGGATCGTGTCGCTCGACTGGAAGCTCTCCGCGAGACCCTCGCCGGCAAGGGCCTGGACCGAATCGAGCCGGCTCGGCGGCGCGCGCGTGTCGGTGGGCAACGTGGCGGCCACGGGGGCCGCCGACGACTCGCTGCGAACCGACATGGCAGAGTGGTAGAAACGGGACCGAGGCGGTGATCAGTGCGACGAGGACACTTTGGAGCTGCGCAAACCGTCCATTGGTCGAGGGAAAGCCGCAGACGGAGGAGAGAGAGGCGGAAAATTAAAAAGTCGTATGAGGCTCCGCAAATAAAAAAAGTTAAATAAAAGGAGCGAACGAAGACGGGAGAAGGAAGCGGCAGCCAGCAGGTCGGCAGCGTTGTCGATAAAAAGGGAGACGAAAGGACGATCGATGGCAGAAGATGGGACCCGGCAGGCCTCTCGCTGCGACCGCGTCTTGGGAAAAGGACGGGAAAATCGAGGGAGCGGCTGAGAGACCGGGACCACGGCGGCGCTGCTGATCTGGCTCTGGTTGGCTGGCTGCACGTGTTTGGCAGAGCAGCAGCCTAGAGCTTGGACCCCACTGGCGCTACGCGCTAGCACCATGCTACGCTCGCTTGTGGCAAGTCTGGGCAGCTAGCGGGCCATCGAGGCCGATCGCTGGCCCTCAATCGTTGCAGCGGCCGGCCAGATAGGCAAGGCGACACGGAGTACTCCGTCACGCTGGTGCTCTCGCATGCAGCCCACCAGCACGAGTGCTCGTCCTCGTCCAGACACTGCCTTCGAGAAACTGCTCCACATCACGCGGCATCGTCGCTCCAGACGGCCTGCACCCCCAATCCTGCTGGTGCCCATGTCGAACCTTGATCTGGTGTCCACGAACATGTGTCCGCCCGAGTCACGCTGCACATGCACGTCTTACGACCGATCGAGGATGCGCATCTTACGACAAATATGCAAAGTGGGCCGTCCTCGCCTTGCTCTCGCTTCCCCTCTGCCCTGCTCTGCTGCCTCCTCCGGTTGCCTCAATCGCCTCCTCTGCATCTACGAGTACGACCACTACGAGTACAAGTATGTACGATCGAGCTCGACCTAAGATACTGCCGCTGACCTCTGTGACCTCTGTTTGCCTCTGTTATCCTGTTCCCCGTCACAATAGTGCAAATTCGGATCGGCCTTCGGCATGCAGCCCAAGCCAGTCCGTCAAAGTGGTCAGAGACACAGGGAGACATATCCGAAATTAGCCTCTGCTCCGCAAAACCCAAGAGGTCCGCTGCCTTCTCCACATACCATCTTCCCGATCCTCCCGTAAGGCTACCTGCAAAACAAGCTCTGAGATGATACCACTCCGTCAGATGCCGACAACAGGCTCTCGATCTCTGCCTACCGCGAAACGACTGTTTCACTCGCAGTCACCGGCCTCAGAGTCTGGCTTGCTATTCGTGCACGTTCGAGTACGAGTACTCGAGTACTCAAAAGAAAACACTCACTGGCACGACCCGAACCTGTTATATGGAATGCTGCTAGCTCAGATTACCAAATTGACAACACTAATAAAAATCAAAAAGTCCCACCAGACGCCATGCACATTACGCCAACCCTTGTTCTGCCAGCCTGCTTTCTTTTCCAGGAGTGCGCTCCCTTCCGATTTCCTTTCCCGCTCCCTTGCCCTGGTCCTCGTCGTCCTACAATAAACATGTCTGTCTGTGCAAACTCATTCCCCTGCCATTGCGTGTTCAACCACGCTCGCCAAGCCAACCAGGACCAACCGTGGTGCGCTGGGAATGCAATGGTAATGGCAATGATGATAAATGATAATAATAACACGTCCGAGACACGTGACCTCACGTTGTCTCAGCACATGTCTCGTGCTCAGCCCTGCATCCGCACGCTCTCGCTTCTGGCCCGCCCTGGCCCTTTGGGCCGCACGCTCTGCTTTTCTTGCGTCTTTGAGATCCATTCGGCCACCGTCTCGTAGCAAAGCACAAATTGCCGTAGAGACTGGACCATGCTGAGTCTTTGTGTGCGGAAATCTTCGACCGTCTTTGCCACCAGATCAACGCTGTCATTCTCGAGCCAGCCAATATCGCCTTCGTCAACCATATTATCGGCCCTAGTGGCAATTTGGCTCATTCCGTTGGTCAGGTCCTGGCCCAATGTTGTTGTGTGCCTTTTCCCAGCCGCTTGGCGTTGGCGTTTGATCATGTCGATCACCGCATCCACCGTGCAAAACGTACCCGTCCGGCCGCATCCAGCTGAGCAGTGCACCAACATGGGTTTGACATCGGCGTCCGACTCCGGTTCGTCCATCCGGGGCATTGCAAAGTTGTTTGGCTTCCAAGTATCACCAGCACCGTTAAGCCGGGCCGGCAGAGACGGGGGAGAGACTGCAGCCGTACCGTCCGCAGGCGAGGGCGAGCCTTGCATGGCATTTGCAAGCTCGATGATGGCCAGGAGGTGACTGGGCTGTGCTGGCGCTCCAAAATCTGGCCACGACGAATAGTGCAGCTGCGTGACTTTACGGAAAGGCTGCATTGCGTGGTTGCTGTGCGAGAGAGAAAACTTCCGAATAATCACAAAGGGAGTCTCGCTCTGATTGGCCGACGTTCCAGGTGGGAATCCCGGCCGCGATGGGCAGTTCAGTGTCGGGGCTGCTGTGGTTCCTCCAACGCACGCGAGAGTGGTGGCTCGGCGACGGCCGGACTCTCCAGCCGAGGCGTCATCGCCGTGCGCCGTGCTGGACTCTGTCATGCTTGCCGCTGCCGCTGTCGGGTTGGACCGGGAATTGTCCACGTCGAGGGATACCTTCCGTTCGCTGAGTAGTCTGAGTCTGATCGGTCCGTATTCTCGTCCTGTCCAGTACTGATGGCATTTGAGCTGGCCGCCTTCAGACTCAGCAGTGAGCATAACTATGACTCGCACGTCCTGGTCCCAGACCACAGACCAAAAGTCCTAGTTATCTATGTTAGCAACACGCGTCTATATAAAAACCGACGCATGTTTTGGGCTTCAAAGAACCAACCTCGAATGTAGCAGGTAGCGGACCCTGGCTCGCAATGTATCGCTTCAGACTGCGCCCGGCTCGTATGTGGCTCGCATTGACATAATCGCAAGCGCCCTCAGGACGGCCGTGCAGCCGAACGCGGGCATGCTCGAAAGGCAAGATGTCCTTGTAGCGGTTCTTGATGCCCTTCTCGATACCGGAGAGCTGTACCTTGCCAGATCCGCCGGGGACGCCCACGGACGTATTGAACACAGAGTATGCGTTTTTCATCCGCGACTGTTCCGCCAGCTCGATCCGGAGAAAGCGCTCCGACACTCGGCTGCCCTGGTCTGTGGCCTCTGTGGCCTCGCGCAGCCACAGCGGGAGTGTGGCAGGGTCTAGGCCTGCTGGAACAGATACGCGTAACCTGCCGACTCCGTCCGCCAGATCCATGTTTTGACGGATGTTCGAAAAGAAAGGAACCGGGCTGATGCTCGCAGACGGCAGCATCACGCCGCCAATAATGGGTGCGATCGACATCCCTCTCTTGCCGGCTGCGCCGAGCGACAAAGTAGAGCAGCCGGAAGACATGGACGAAGACTGCTGTCGGTCGACAAACTGTGGAAAAGCAGCCTCAAAAGCCACGAACCCGCCACGCAGCACGCAGGCCTGCCCCGTGTATCCCTCGGCGGTGAATTTCCGAAGCATGTTCGTCGCCGACGTGGCATCCCTCTTCTCCACGGAGCTGGAGTCATAAACAACAAGATATTGGGCGTCCCGCCAGGCCGCAAACTTGGCTTGGTCCTCGCCTTGCGCAAAAGTGTGCTGTAGTTTCTGCAGATTGAACGTCGCTCGCTTGAGCAGCGTCGTCGGAATGCAGAGGTTCAGAGCGCCTCGAATGCGAGAAGCAGCGTAATATGTGGACACGCGAACATCAAGCAGGAGAAGCGGCAACGGCTTTTCAGTGTCATGGGTCTCCAAAATGTTCTTCAGCTGAGCAACATCCATCATTCCGGGGCCTTCCTCCATCTTGACGGGAACACTGTCTGCTCTCGCCACTGCTCCTCCTCTCAAGGTGGTCAAGCTTGGCCGTCCCAGGGTCAATGACAGGCGCGGATGACGATCCTCGACGGGAGACAGTGTCGATCTCAGCTCCGTCGCAGACTCCACTTGCGCCGGCGACTCGTTTCGGGGGAGGCTAGGAAAGACTAAAGAATCCAATGACGGCTCCAAGTTTCGGGTAGAGGAATCAATCGTTCTGGTCTCAGCCTCGGTGTACATGGGCGATGACGGCATCGGGGAAGCCGCTGACCGAGCCATTTTCGAACCGTGCACGTTTGTTTCCCATGACGGAGTCATCTTGTGGTTAGGCGACCGCAACGGCTTGGAACGCATGACCGGGGGCGTCCTGGCATCCGTGCTCGCCTGCGGCGTTCCCGCCCCTCCAAACGCAAACATTCTTCCCATCTGGTTTGCTTCCGCCTGGACTTTAAAGGCATCGTATGCCGGGTTCGCATCCAAGGGAATGAAAGGGTTCTGCATGGCGGCACCAAAGGTCTTGACCGACGAAGTGGGCGGGCTCCAATTGTCCCGGGGCGCGACGGCTGAGTCGCGGGGGTCCGATGCTTGCTCGACGACAAGACCAAAGTAACACGGACTGGATCCCTCCTGCACCGTCGACACGGACGGCGGACGAGATGCCGAGCGAGGCGACTGTTTCGGCGGGTACGGCTGGCCGACATTGTGGACGACCATCATGGGAGAAGATATCGGGGGTCCAGACTTGGAGCCGCGACCATGGTAAGGGTTCGCATGGGGACTCGAGTGCGCGATGGGCGGCGCTGACCGGACGGCTTTCATGGTAAAATGCACCGTCCGTTCGCTGCCTCTCGTATCGGAGTGCATCGCGGCGGCGTGGGGGGTTTCGAAGCGGTGAGAACGGTGGTTGGTGGTGAAAAAGGTCGCGTCGGGGATTGCCTGCGGTTTTATTAACAAGACATTTTGCCCGTGGTTCAGCAACGCTGCTCCTGTGGTTAAAATTTGTAATGTGTTGTGATGGCGATATCTCGTCGGCTCTTCGCTGTTAACAGCCTCCTGTGCGGTTTGAGTAGCGGATTGTGGCAAAGGTGAGGACTGGCCGATTGGCGGACAGCGGACTGGATTATGGCGGAGGCGATGCCGCGCAGGATGGGGTGCGACGGAACGAAGCAGAACAGAGTCGACGGTTCACGGCTCGAAGAAAATGGGCAAATACGGAGTACAAAACAAGAATACTACTCCGCGGCAATTATAATATTATAGGGAGGACGGGAGATGGGGGAGTAGTGCTAGAGAACAGAGAAAAAGGCAGGAAGGACCTGAGACGGAAGGTGGCCACCAAGTGCCCTTTTGGTCTTATGGGGAGTGTGATCGACAGGTTTCGCAAGGAAGGAAACAGGGCAGCAAACGAAACCTGCAGGCAGGTTGAACTTGGGACGTCCATCCTGAAAAGTTACCGGAATGAGGGTAGTCTCATTCATGCCTCCCCAACTAGGCTGGGGTCTGGCAGCAAATGGGGCCTGCTGCAGTAGTTGAGGTACGGCGGATTGGCGGGCAGCGGCGCACGCTCGACCCTGTCAAGTAGCGAGTGCGGACATTATGTCGTCATATCTCTTTCCCTGCCAAAACTGCCAAGACCGAGTCGCCTCACGGAGCGAGGCAGGTGATATGCGGTCATTGCTACGGAGCACTGCTACGGAGTACATAGCCCGGTACGTGCAAATTAACCTGCCCGCCCTTCTGCTATTTGTCCCCCCTCTCCTTCTTACATTTGCCCTCTTTGTCTCGCCGACGCGGCATCGCATGTTCTTGTTCTCGCCCGTTCAAAAGGGTCAACGGCGCGGCAATCAAGAAACCACCGCTGTTGGGGCTTGCTAGACCTAATCCTCGACACAAAAGAAAGGGGCAGCGCTAAGAAGCCTAGCACCACAACGGAAGGAAAAAAACCGCCTCCAGATCCGGCATGGTCCCAGGTCGCCTGCGGCACCGCTATATTGATTCCCTCGTGGCGCTGTGACAACGTCATAGTCGTCCTTTGCCGACGATAGCAACGCCCCGGAGGGTAAGGCGGCAAGCCTTCTTCGGCTGTACTCTGATGGCGCCTGTCCGGCATCTTACGAGAATGCTCTGTACTCTGCCTGCTCCGCCAGCTCTTCGTCACGAGGCCACCTTTCCGGCTGAGGCTGATCGGGAGCTCTCCCTTTGCGCGAGTCCGGACATTGTACTTGCGGTCGCGCCTTGCTGGCCAGCGGCTGTACCTTCCATGGACATCGATAAATAAAGATAATATGTGGAAATGTTGGCTAACGGCACTCAAATCTTGGTTATCTCAGACCACAAAGCCATGGCCTGGACCCCGACAGAACGTTCTAGCGGCTAGCGAGGCCGCCCCACCTGCGAGCGTTACATAGTAGATGACCGGATTCGCAATTATTTCCGTTCAATGCCTACGTAGTACGGATTAGATATCCTTGGCAAGATACAAGGCGCCGAAGCACGGGCAACAGCCCTTCCCCCGCGAACAAAAGTTAGCAGTATCGTATCTACAAGTACGACTTATCGCCACATCTGATGCTTCGTGAGCACGGGGCGAGAACAGATAGGAGCATATTAGTACGAGTACGAAACCTGACATGTCACTCCATTCCGCTCCTGTCGTCATTCTTACAAATCATGATCCTGTTCACGTGCCGCACGCCAAAATACGTCCCATGTCTAGCGTCCGTACTTCGTTTCGAAATATCGTGTTTCACGTGACTCATCCTGAGCGCGCATCAAGCGAGCTTCACAGCACGCAATTACACTAAAACATTGCTGAAAGTTCTATTATTAAATCCCTGCCTGATCATGTCGGGGTTCTCCGTACTTTCCTTGCTCATTTTGGCGTCGCGCATTGCAAATTTGTTGTCCACACACGATATGTATCTTACGCCCGGTGTGCTTGCCGCGAACACGAGTACTTCCGGTATGGATGCCTGTCGCAGCCTTGCAATAGCAAATCTCCGTGCTAGCCGACTATGCTAGCCGAATACGCATAGAGAGTGCGGAATACGGACAACACTATACGGAGTACGGAGGCTTATCCGAAGTGATTCCCGTGTTTGGGGGACGACCAAAGAACACGTACGCGTTAAGATGTCAGTTACCATTCGTATCAGTGATTATTGGGATACATACCTCCGCACGAGACCGTTGTTCTGAATCTTGTGCGGGGCCGTGTATTGTAGGATTATTTACTCCGTGCTCCGTACTTCTCAGGAACTGTTTAGGTAACAAAAACAGGCGGCACATTATATATAGCTACTTCTTTGGTTCATGTCAGGACTTGGGATGCCAAGTTTCAGTCCAGAGCCATGTAAGCAACTCCTGGCGGAAACAGCTCGATGATGAAACGATGCGAGTTGCGAGAATGAAGTCACCAAGTACTCCGCATTCCCTAACGGGTTGCTTAGGCTGGAACTCAAAGACCAACATAACCCTGGAGACAATATCCAAACGTCACGCCGAGGTGAGAGAGAAAGCTGTCGTAAATCAGTCTAAATGATGCCTCTGTAGCTAGATGCCAGCTGCTCGCTTATCCAGTCTCCAACAAGTAGCCCATGGCCCGGCTGCGCAAACATAAGCTCTAAGAAAATCATAACCGAATGTTCACATCCATGCAATCTATTCTCCACTCTCTCCGTCCGAGGAGGCTCCTAAGCCACTCGATGCCAACGCCCGTCCACTCCGCCTCGGCGTGCGACAGCTTCTCGGCCGTTGCGCCCGCCATCGCTGAGGCTGTCGTCTTGACCATGTCCAAGACGAGCGCAGCCGTGGCCCCGTATCCGTCATCCAGCGTGACGGTCCCGTTATAGCTGCCCGTTGTCTGCATCGCAGCGGGCGAGAACGCCGTTTCGCGAGGTTCGAACCAGTTGTTGCTAAAGTCGAAGAAGCACCGGTCGGACCAGTTGCAGCTCGTGAGAAACAGGATCAGGAGGAGAAAGGAGCAGTAGACGCATGGTCGATTGAGGAAGTATGTGCACACGAAGAACAGGAAGATGAACGTAGGCGAGGCGTTTGTAGGGATAAAGAGGAGCGGAAGCCAGCTAGAGGGGCGTTAGCACGTGTGTCCGATCGGAAACTGGAAAAGAAGGCAATGCGCTCAGGAGTACACCCATGCAACTTACCTCCGTAAGCAAAACATCTTGATGGCGTGAGGCGAAGCAGTTCAGCCGTTGAGCGAAACGGGTGGCGAACGGTAAAGTGCGAAACCCGCGAGAAAGGCCAGGCTACTGTTTGGGTGGCTACATCCACAGCAAAATTCACGAAAGAGCTCTGTGGCCGTCGCTATGGTGCGTCGACAAACATGTCGCTGTTGCCTCGCTAGATTCGTGTGCGGATGAAATAGTTCTTAATGCCGGCATCGCAAACCACGTGTTCAAGATTACATAACACAAACAATGGTACACGGCCTCTCAAGAAGCTTTTTAAAAGGCGGTGCGGAGCTCGAGAGACGGTTCCACCAGGCGTTCAAACAAAATCTGACATGACCTCAATGAAGACCCAAGCACAAAGAGCGCTTGTGTCTCAAGCTTTGCTCTGAAAATGGAATGTTCAAGGTGAAAGTCTGTCGTTGAACAGGTCAAGCTGTACAGTGTCCGTGGTTCTTCGATTACTGTTCCGGTAGCCTGACTGATAAGAGCCCAACCCAGGCCAAAATAAGCAAGACGGGAAAAAAGAAAAGCAGGAGGCTCAGAAATTACCGGCAGGCTTTTTCCAACTCAACTCCAAACCAAAACCCAACCCAACACAAAAACAGCTCCTAAAAACCCTTCTTACACCTATACAGAACACGATACCCATCACTGACAGTGCTGAGCGTCGTTGTTGAAAGCCGTTTTGCGTTCTATCGCGCCCGTCTTGATTTCTGCGCCTCGGTTTCATTTTGCGTGCTTTTATCGCCTTTTTCCCCACTGCGCCTTCTCTTTTTTTCGTCCCGGTATATCTTCACCGATAATTCGCTGCGCTGACGGCCATCTCTCCTTTCCCCTCCTTCATTACTGTTATTGCCTCTGCACCTGCTTCTTGGAGCTTTATCGCCCATTCCATAAATTGACCACACATCGTCGTGATCGACGAGACCCCGTTCAGATGTCGACAGACGGCAGCAACGGCCAGACGGCGGAAGCCGGCTCTGGCCTGGAGTCACTTCTGGCTCAGCTGCGTCGTAAGTCAAACCAGGACACCGCAGGCTCTACTGCAGTGCCACAGACGCATGACACGTTATCTCACGTGTCCTTCCGCCCTTCCAACGAGCTGTACTATCCGCAGGAGCGGTCGGACTCGCCCAGTGCTCCTCCATCCTTTGCTGCACCGCAGCCTCCAATGCACATCCCCCAGGGTGTCTCAAGTTCTCTTCTTCCTTCTGCACCAACCCCTCCTGTTGGTGGGTTTCCTAATGCTCAGTTCCCACCGTTCCTGTCCTCTATTGGCTCGGGACGGCCCAACAACGAGCGGGCGACTAGCTCTCACCTGCTCAACCTTTTCAAGTTCAGCGGACAACACAATGCTTCCAGCACCCTCTCCCAGCCTCCCGCGGTGCCCTACAGCGCGGATCCCCGCGAGCCCGACGTCCGGCACCCGGTCACGTCGCTCCCTTCCAGTATGATCCACGCACCGGCCCCAGCGCCATCCGACCCCACCGGTCTTCTCGCCGCCCTTATGCAGGGTGCCCTGAAGGATGAGCCGCCCAAGGCGGAGCCGCCAGCACCCGGCTCGGCCTCGTGGTCGTCTACTTCGCAGTCGAATGAGAAGCAGCAGTACCTGCTGAACCTGCTGAACCGACCGAAGCCCAGCCAGTCGAATGACACCTTTTCGACCGAGACATACAACTCCAACGGGGCGTCGCCCTTATCCAGTGGTGGTGATACCCAGAACAGCCAGCGCAGTGCCTTCAATTCCTATACAGAACCTGCTGTCACGTCTGCTGAAAACGCGGCGTCGTCTGCTCCTGTCGTGCCTGGCAAGTTCTTCGAGTCTCCGGATCCGTCGACCACGGACAGCGTTCCGTCCAAGCTGCCGACAGCCACGTCGTCGACGACGACTCCTCTTTTCCACCACCATGACCCCTTTGATGGTCTTGGTGTCTCAACACCTGCCAGTCGTACTTCCAGGTCCTCAGTTACACCGGGTGCCTCTGGCACCGTTCCACCCTCCGCACCTCAGCCCCAGCCAGTGGCGACCGCTGCAGTGCAGATTCTCAAGAAGCCCACGCCGCAGCAGATTGCGGTAGAAAACAAAGCACAGGCCAACATTCTGGAGTCCTTCCTATCCAAGCCCAACGCAGCTGGCTCTCCGTCCCCAGTCAATGGGACGTCTTACGAGATTGCAGAGAATGATTCCAAAGACGTTGACGCCACTGATGCCGAGGACCAGCAGAAGCAGTCTGTGGGCAGTGAAGACGGCACGGCCGTCAACGGCGACGATGCCAGCGAGATTGAAGGCGGCAAGAAGCTTACCGGGTCGGACGATAAGGAGAACGATCAGGATGCTGATGTGTCTTTGGATCCGGCAAAGGAGACTCCTGAAGCTGACAACGAGGCCGGCCAGGCCGCCGTGGCCGACTGCTGGGAGAGTGCCGATGCGGATGGAGACGAGGCAATCGTTGTCGAAGAAGCGCCTGCCCTGGTCAAGGTCTACAATTTCCCTATGAAGCCATGGATTTCTATCGAAGTACAGGACGATGACAGGGAAACGCGCCCCGTGTTTCACGAGGACTCCATCCTGGACATCGCGCGGCTCAAGAAGGAGTTCGACCAGATTGATAGGAACTTGGTTGCGGCCTCGGAGAACTACATGGTCTATGGCATGTCCAAGGCCGGCGGTCTTCGCGTCATCCGACAGTCGGACGGGAGAGACGCCAAGCTCTTTACCGACACAAAGGACCGAATCTTCAACGTCGCCATGTCGTGCAGCAACCCGGATGAGGGCGCTGTTCCAAAGGATTCCATCATTGGTACGGGTATCAGTGGCACAGTCTACTGGGTCCAGGTCCGCGACGGTGACAAGGATCATCTCGAGTATGCCCACCCGGAGCTGTACGGCTTTGCCCTTCCGCCGATTGCGTCGCACGAGGGAGATGCGCCTGGAGGTGTTCTCAAGACGCGGGCACGCACCTCTTCCAATCACCCGGAATATTTCGCTGTCGGTCGAGGCAAGTCGATCAACATTGTGTGGCCAAGCTACATCATGAAGAACAACCTGTTCAAGCCCGGTCATGACCGTGTTGTGGACACGGAGAAGCTCGCGAAGCAGTGCTCGCTGAAGATCAACACTGGCAAGGCCGGCAAGGACTTCACATTCAGCCAGGACGACACCGTCGTCGTGTCTCTGGATAAGTCTGGCAAGGTCAAGTTCTGGGACGTCCGGGACCTTACTGCCACCAAGGAAGGGTCCGACCCGCGGAACCCGCTGCCTGCACACACGTTCATGGAGGTTGCCGAGCCTCTCTTGACGCTCACGACCACGCCCGAGGGCGAGAAGGCGTGGCCGACATCCGTTCTTCTGCTGGATAAGCTGCGGCCGTACCAGAAGGGCTGTGCTCTGCGGTACATGATTGTGGGCATGAAGCAGAACCACACGCTGCAGCTGTGGGATCTTGCGCTCGCCAAGCCGGTGCAGGAGTTTAATCTGCCGCACAGCAAGGAGTCGGATGCCGTATGCAGTGTCATGTATCATCCCCCCACGGGTATGATCGTGGTTGGACACCCGACTAGAAATTCGGTATACTTCCTCCACCTGTCGGCGCCCAAGTACGCCATGAGGAGCTTGTCGCAGGTTGATTACATTCAACGGCTCACGGCCCACGACACGACCATTCCGCAGCCGGAGTCGACGGCAGTGATCAGCGGGCTGCGCGAGTACTCGCTGACCAGCCGTGGATCGCTGCGCAGTCTGGACATTTTGCAGAACCCGGCTTCCAACACGGAGGGAGACGACCCGACGCTGTTTGAGCTGTATGCCATGCATTCTAAGGGTGTTAGCTGCATCTTCATCCGCCAGAGCGAGCTCGGGTGGACGAAGGACAACAAGGTCATGAACCCGGTGGACGCTGTCGAGTCTGGCAAAGTTAAGATCGGAAGACTCAAGTCGCCACAGCAGCCGATGCTGCCGGCCGAAGCGAATGGGACCGATGCAACGGCCACGGCGCCGGCCTCGGCCACAACTACGCCCGCGCCCCAGCCCGTGCCGCGGGTGATTGCGTCGCGTGCCAACGCGAAACAGCTGCTGCAAAACAACAGCCCGACGCCGCAAGCACAAGACGCGGGTCGCAAGCAGGCTGATGCCACTCCGCTGGCGGCGGACTTGAAGGCTGCTGAGGCCAAGGAGGAGGACGCCAATGTGGGAAGCACAAGCTCGGCGCACAAACCGGAAAAGAAGCCCCGTAAGAAGAAGTCCCCGGCAACCGGCGCAACGGGGCCGTCTATGGCCATTGCTGCTTCGGCAGACCGCGATTCGTTTGCCGGGAACAACAGCCTGTCCCACGTGCAGGCGCCGGCGAAGACATTGGAAGCAACAAAGGGTGCTGCTTCGTCGCCGGCCCCGACCATTGGCAACGAGGCGATTGATTTACGCATCAACGCGATGGAAGCGCGGATCTGCGATCTGGTGTCTAGCTCGGTACACACGGGTTACGAAGACATTAAGAAGAATGTGAACCAACAGTTCCGGTCCCGAGACGCAGATTTCGAGCAGAAGCAACGGAAGCTGCTGGAGCTGGTGTCGGATGTGTTGAACAAGAACACGGAGCAGGTTCTGAGCAAGATCGTGCGAGAAGAGTTTGACAAGCGGGTGGTCCCGTCTCTGCGGGACAACGTGGTGCAGTCGATTACGGAGAACCTGGGCGGCAAGATCAACAACCAAGTTTCGAACGTGCTGCAGAGGGAGCTGCAAAAGTCGCTTCCGGCCCATGTGTCCAACAGCCTCCGCAGCCAAGAGGTATCCAAGGCCATCAGCGACAAGGTGGTGCAGGCCGTCTCGCGCGAGGTGGACGACCAGATCAACCGGGTGGTGTCCAACCAGGTCATCCCGGCGATCTCGAATGTGTCGGCGCAGGCGGTGCGGGATGTGGCCCATAACCTGCACCAGAGGGTGACTGAGCGGTTTGCCGATCTGCAGCAGCTGCAGCTTACGCAGGAGAGCAAGATCGACTCGCTGACGTCGCTGCTGACCCGTCTGTCCGAGACGATCTCAACGATGGCAACGGCACAGACGCAGTACCAGAGCCAGCTCCTGAAGATGCAAGAGCGGTTTCAGAACCAGGCAGCACAGGTCGAGACGCAGGCACATGCAGCCCAAGCCCAAGCCCAGGCTCAAGCTCAGGCCCAAGCTCAACAAGCACAAGCACAAGCCCAGGCACAAGCCCAGGCTCAAGCACAGGCACAGGCACAGGCACAGGCACAGGCACAGGCACAGGCACAGGCACAGGCACAGGCTCAGGCTCAGGCTCAGGCTCAGGCTCGGGCCCAGGCTCAGGCGCAGATGCAGCAACAGCACGGGCAGTCGTTCCCGCAGCCGTTCCCGGCTCACCCGTCGCAGCAGCAGTACCACGGCCCGCAGCAGCTGCAGCACCGGGGCTTCGACAGCGGGGCCAGCAGCCTGTACCACAGCCCGACCGGTCGGGTGGTCAGCCAGATCACGGCATCGGGCGCGTCTCCGTCGCAGCACTCGAGCTCGAGCCAGCCGCGTCCGCAGGTGTCGCAGTCGCAACAGTCGCAGCATTCGCAGCAGTCGCAGCAGTCGCAGCTCCAGCAGCCGCGTGTGCTGTATGCGCCGAAGCCGCAGGAAGAGCGCGAGCGGGCAGAGCTCGAGCAGGTGGCCGCTGTCATCGAGGACTTGCTGAACAATGGCAAGTACGACGACGCGATGATGCGCTGGCTGCAGAGCAACGACAAGGAGGAGAAGCTGTTCCGTATGGTGCTCGTGCACCAGCCGCCCGACATTATCAACAACCTGCAGCCGCTGCTGCTGCTGTCTGTGGGCACGACGGTGACGCAGGATCTGGAGGGGCCGCTTTTGCCGGAGAAGCTGTCGTGGGTCGAGATGGTGATCCTGAACCTCTACCAGGTTGCGAACCAATTGGTAAGTTTTTTTTTCTTTTCTTTTACTCTCTGTTCATTTCAGGCCAATGCTAACAATGCACAGGACGATCAAACGCGCGAAATCACACCGACAGTGCTCGCACACATCCGGACTCGGCTGGAGTCGGTCATCGGCAGGCTTCCTGTCGGCGACCACAACGCAAAGAACGTGTCGCAGATGATTTCGGTCATCAACCGGATCATGGACGTGGCTCAGCCATGAGTGGGTGGTGGATGTAGGGGGCGTGTGTGTCAGGACGACGCTCGAGAATCAGAGGTTTATTGATAAGGATGATATTTTCTTTGGAGGACGTGAAGGACAACAAAACAAGGGCATCGTTATTGGAGGAACGGCCAATATTATGTTAATTACTATATTTCCTGGCCTCACCGGCCGAAAGGTGGTGTGGTCACGGGCATATTACTGTATGGGTAGGCAACGAAATGAGTGCCATGTTTAATGCGCTTTGAAAAGACAGATGCGTACGCGTAGACTGTGCGCAGCGGCAATGACTTTTTGTGGCAAAGCCGCTACCGTTTTGGCGAGGCTGCCATCAGCGCTAGGAGGCACTAATGCGACGCCAACGGCCTATTAGCTAAGCTACTGCAACCTGGGCTTGGGGTAGTTTTTTTTTTTTTTTTTTTTTTTGGCTGGCTTGAATGACGTTCAGCCTTTCGACCACAACCTTGTCGCCATGTCTTCAGTGGTGCAGCCGCACGCATGGGTAGGCCTAAAGCTGCCGTCCGAGCACGTGCGCTTTCTCGAGGTGGTTCCCAACACGTGAGTGGTCGGTGGCCGGGAAGAGGACGAGGAAGAAGAAGACGCAGCAGCAGCAGCAGCGGGTGCTGGGTAGCTCCGGTTTCGTCTTTGGTGGTTGCTGACAAGACGCTGGCGATGCAGGACGATCTCGCTGGGCAAGTACGGCAGTTTTCCGAGCAACCTGATCATCGAGCGGCCCTTCCACCTGACGTACGAGCTCGAGGACCGGCGGCCGGACGAGAGCTTCTGCCGGCTGCGGGTGATCGCGCCGGCGGAGCTGCACGCGGACAGCATCGCGGACGAGGCCAAGGCGTCGGCGCAGGAGCGAGAGGCGGGGGCGGGGACGGGCGAGGCGGCGGGCGAGGACGACGGGACGGAGCTGCCGGTGCTCTCGGGGCAGGACGGGATCGAGTACAGCCTGATCGACATGGAGAGCCAGGCGGTGATTGCGCGGTCGAACCGGGACGCGATCGACGCCAGCGCGCGGCAGGCGCTCACGACGGAGGAGATTGAGGAGCTCAAGCGCGAGGGCACGGGGGCGGGCAAGGACCTGATCGCCAAGCTGCTGCTGTCGCACGCGGCGCTGGACCAGAAGACGACCTTTTCGCTGGCCAAATACAAGCTGCTCAAGGCGAAAAAGTACATTCGGCGGTTCACGGTGGTGCCGCTGGACGTGTGCTCGCTCGGCAACTGGCTGCTGGACGACAAGGACGTGGGGACCAAGATCCTGGGGCTGCGTGACGAGATGACGGCGCTGCTGGGCTGCTGGGCCAACGTGCACTACGGCGGGCCGGACCGCTTTCTGGAGGAGGGGGAAGAGCAGACCGAACAGGGAGAACAAAACGGACAGGAAGGGCAGGCAGACCAGGCCGAACAAGGAGAACAAAAAGGACAGGAAGGGCGGGGAGAGAGACCGGCCCGGAAAAGACCAGACATGGCATCACAGCTGGCAGGCGGTCGCTGGCTTGCAGTGGACGACACTGGCGGCCTCTTGGTGGCAGCCATGGCCGAGAGGATGGGGATCCTGCAACCGGCCGAGGGTGAGGATGTGGAGGGGGTGGAGGGAGATCTGGAGAAGGACGTGGACGGGGACGGGGACGTGGACGGGGACGAGTCGATGACGGATGTGGGCGAGGCCCAGCCGCCCGTCCAGACGCAGACACAGGCCCCAATCCAGGCCCAGACGCCCGTCCAGACAAAGGTGCCAACGCAGGCGCAACCACGGAAGCCCAAGCACGGCCGCGACGACCTCAAGGCGTCCTTCTCGCTGGCCAACACGCTGACGCTGCTGCACGCCAACTCGCAGCCGAACCTGGCGTACCTGCGCTACTTTGGCTTCGACCACGCCGACCCGCACCACGGGCCGCACCCGCTGGCCGACCACCTGCTCTGCCTCAGCTGGCTGCAGCTGCTCGACCCCGCGAGCGACACCCTGTACGCGTCGCCGGCCCCGACGGCCTCGCCGGCCGACCTGGCCGCCTGGAAGCCCGGTCGCCGCGGCAACTACTACCGCAAGCGTCGCCGCTGGGCCCGCACCCGCCACGCCGTCGAGGCCACGCGCGCCGGCGGCTTTGCCGGCCTCGTCGTCGCCACCACCATGGACCTCGTCTCCACCCTGCGCCACACCCTGCCGCTGCTGGCCGGCGGTGCCCCCGTCGCCGTCTACTCGCCCACGCTCGAGCCGCTGGCCGCCCTGGCCGACTGCTTCAGCGTCGGCCGGCGTGCTGCCTGGATGGCGGGGGGAGTCGGGGGTGCCGACGGCCCTGTCGATGGCTCGGAAAATGAGGCTGCTGACGTAAGCGACGACCTCGAGCGGTGGCCCGGCACCGCTGCCTTCCCCCTCAACCCCATGCTGCTGCTCGGCACCACCGTGCAGACGAGCCGGGCCCGCCGCTGGCAGGTCCTGCCCGGCCGCACACACCCCCTCATGACCGCCCGCGGCGGCTCCGAGGGCTACATCTTCACCGGCTGGAAGGCCCTCCCGGCCGAGGGCCGCGTCACCGCCCGCGGCCGCTTCAAGCGCCGCAAGACCACCGACGGCGACGGCGGCTCCGTCGACACCCCGCCAGCCTGACCGCCCACCGACAGAGAGGGAACACGCAAGCAGGAGCACGGCAAGACAAGGACGAGAAACTGCATCTATGCATTGTATTGCAGGCGCATCATAAACAGGCTACAAGACAGGTTGAGCATGGCAGCCGGGCAGACGGTCTGACAGACGGGGAAAAGCCCGTCTCGCCGATCCGGCACTGTGCCGTGAATGTAGACAGGTCCAGGAAGGACGGAAGGAGAGGAAGAAGAAGAATGGCATTTTTTTCCCGAGCGGTCTACCGGATATGTACGCGTTGCCTGGCCACGCCTCACAGCGCCTTGCCCATAAACTTCCGCTTGGTGAAGCTGAGCCACCACTTGCTCGGCTTGCCGTCGCCGTCGGCATCGTATACGCGCGCCAGCAGCCGCTGGGCGAGTTCCTGGCGGACCTGCGCGAGGTACTGCCGGAGCACCTCGGACTCCTGCCGGTCTCGTGGGGGCTCGTACATCTGGTTGAGCGGCCAGGCCGGGTCGCCGGGAATGGCAAAGTTGGTGTCCAGCGCCAGGTTGGTGACGTCCTTTGTGGCCTCGCGCAGGCTGGCGCCCGGCTTGATCTTGGTCAGGCAGTCGCTGACGAACCAGATGCCGTACACGAGCAGCCGGTCGGCCGGGCCCTGGATCTCAAAGTTGCGGAAGAACGTGTTGGCCCGGAAGAGGGCGAGGACCTCGTCCAGGATGTCGTAGCTCTCGCTGTCCGGATCGGGCGCCTCGCTGAGCGGCAGCGGCGGCACAGCGGCCGGCAGCGTGTAGGCCGGCCCGCGCGTCTTGGTGCGCAGCGGCAGCAGCGGGAAGTTGCCCACCATGCGGCCCTCCGCGATGGCGGGATCGCTGTTGAAGACCGAGTTGTATGCCTGCGAACGGTTCAGTCAGGACGTCGACGGGAACAAGAAACACAAAAAGAGCTCACCGGCATCGTCTCCGTTGGTCTGTTGTGAGGCGGGATATGGCGGTCGGCGACTGCCCGGTTCTGGTGGCGGTTGGGAGATGCGAGATGCTGTTCGGCCAGACCAGCTTCCAGCTTCTCCTGCCACACCGAACAGCAGCTCGCTCCTGATCTGGCTGCCTTACATGTCAGGCCGCAACACCCCCGAATCTGGCTGCCTGTGCCGCCAAGGATGACTCATCGCTGTGGCGACTCAAAGTCACGTGCTTACGCGCGGGTTTCGCACTCTGCCCGGGAGGCAACAAACAGAAAAGCCCCCCCTCCAGCCCCCGCCGTCTGCCTTGTGCGCGCCTCGTCCAAGGTGCCTATTTCATCCCCGTTTCCGCCCCAAAGAGCACGACGCCCAGACAGCCATCTGGGTCAAGGCCGTTGCGCTTCCTCGGTTCTCATCGACGCAGCTAGCTTCCGGTGCGCGCTCGAGTCTGCACGTGCCCCGTTCAGCAGCCATTTCGCCGTTTTCAGCCTCGTTTTTTGGCGCGTCGCCACGACAATCGAAGGCAGAGCCTCGTTCGATCCGAACGGTCCATACGTCCTAATTCCTATACCCTCTGCATTATCATCATTTGTGAGTACCGTGCCGAGGACGAAACGCGTCTTTCACAAGGCTGTCCGTGCTAACGGCCATCTTAGAACATCCTCTCGCATCTGCCCACGGCAACAACAAGATGGCCAGCCAAGAGAGCAAGAAGAAGGAGGCGCGGCCTCGACGGTTCCGGCGGCGACACGCCGTGTGTCCGGACCCGGGCTCGCTCTACGACATTATGCGCAAGAACTGCGGCACGTCGCTGTATGTGCTGCCGATCCTGTGGACGGATGTGCATCGCCGCCTGCTCAACGTGGACTTTGTGGCCCGGGACCGGGTGCCAGCGGCGGCAGCAGACACGACGGCGACGCGGCCGTCGGAGCTGGCCGAGGCGCTGAGCGCGGACCTGACGTCGCTGCTGTCACCCGCGGACACGCGGCCGTTTTGCAAGTCGCGCGCCATCAAGAGCGTGCTGGCCACGCTCTATCCGACCGCCCTGTCGCGGCCCCAGAGCGTGGCCGAGCTGGACCTGCACTTTGGCGACCGCAGCTTCCGTGGGGCCGTGCGCGTGCCCGTGGTCTGGAAGGCCGCCGGCGTCGACGCGGCCGACCTCTCGTTCGACTCGGCCGTCACGCGGGCCATCTCGTCCTTTGGCCTCACGCAGAGCAGCCAGGCGACGACGACAACCAGCCCGACCGGCCCGCTCGTCGCCTACGTCAACCGCGCGCACCTGGCCATGATCCGCCAGAACCTCTTCCGCATCGTGCCCGGGCCCATGGCCGGCGACTACCAGAACACGCCGGTGCGCCGCCTGCAGTGCCTCCGGTCCAAGCACCTCGTCCCGCCCGACCCCGACCGCGACCCGTACCTGGTCAGCGTCTTCCTCGCCATGGCCCAGGCCAACTTTTACGACGCCGCCCGCACCGTGTCGTCGGCCGGCCAGGCGCTCTGGCGGGCCGGCCGGCCGCGTGAGCGCGAGCGCGAGCGTGTCCCCGCGGCCGTGCCCGACCTGCACGACATCCAGCTGCGCATCCTCACGCACGACGACGAGACGAGCGAGTTTCTCGTCTACACGGCCACCGTGACCGAGGGCTTTCTGCGGCGCTTTGCTGCGCCGACCAGGGCCTCGTTTGCGGCCCAGACGCGCGACGCCGGCATGCACATTGAACACGTGCGCGTGCCCGTGTGGCCGATCCTCGGGCTCAAGGAGCGGCTCGGCCGCGCTCTCGGCCAGGACCTGGTGGGCGACCTGCAGGACGAGAGCAGCCTGTTTGGCGCGGCCGAGGCGGATGCGTCGATCGAGCCGCCGTCGGAGCCGGTGGAAATGGTGGAAACGGTGGAAACGGTGTCGGAAACGGTGCCAGAACCGCCGGAATCCCAGCCGGAATCCCAGCCGGAATCCCAGCCGGAATCGACGCCAGAGCAACCGACACCGACACAAGCAAAGCCCGACCCACGAGACAGCCGCAAGCGGAAGCGGTCTGGCAGACGGTCGCTCAAGAACATGTTCAGTGCCAGCTTCGAGGCTGAGAAGAAGGAAACGAGCAGCGGCATCGCGGTCAGCTCGCCGGCTCTGTCGCCGCACAGCAAGCGGCCGCGGACACGGTCGTTCACGTCGCTTGCCGTCTTCTAGTCCGTACAGGCGCAGCGCCTGCTCTACTTTGCATCTTTGGGGAACATGACGGCGTTGACAGAAGGTCGTTCGGCTTGGCTTTCTTGCTTTTCTTTTACACGGGACAATGGCACTGACGGTTACGAAACAACAGAGGGCAGCAGCAATTGCCAGCAAACAAGAGATACGGAAGAAGGCGTGTACGGTTCAAGACGGTCTAAGACGAGAGGAAGAATGTGTTTGTGTAGTGGGTGCTGGAGCTTGTGAAGCAGCACGTGACAAAGGCTTTGGGATTCTGCGGTGTGATGCTGGGTTATGTGGAAGACTTGTGTTTACTATTGCAATGTGCAGAAATGACATATGTACGGACTACGGAGTACTGGCCACAAGATAAGCATTTCTGTCCATGCACGACGTCGGAGATGAGGATCAAGTGAGGCTGAAAGCGCCCTTGCAGAAGAAAGAAAACGAGACGGAATGAGCCCGGGCTAATGTGGGAGGACAGGATTGGGCCTAGCGCATTCGGCAATAGGCGATGATGAGTGGGCGGAAGGACGGTATGGCCTGGCAATATGCGCTAGAGCGTGCTAGAGCAAGCTAGAGCCAGCAGTTGGGTTTAGGCTTCGGTGGAGGAACGAGGTTAATCGATCCAGGTCGTGTGATACAGTTGGGGGAGCACAGACAGCGGGGAAACGGGAGTTGGAAGACAAAGGGAAGGGAGAGAGAACAAAACCAGCTTGGGCAATATATATTGTAGTATGAATAGGAGAGGCGCCAGCCATTTCCACTGTAGCTATTCCACATGCAGTAGCTATTACCGCAAGCAGCTATCTCACATGTGCTCGTAACAGCTGTCTGCCCTGCAGGGTATCCTACCCCGTCCTCGTACTACAGCCACACAAAAACACAAAAAAGGCGGCTCTCGATTAGGAAGCCACCGCGGCTCAAAGGACGGAATCCTTCCCCTCACCGTGGCCGCCGTTGTGGTTCAGCTGGGGCGCCGGGCTGGCCGCCCATTGGCGGCCAGCCAGCTCGTGTTGTCGCCAAGCCCGCCACGAGATTAGCGCAGGCTGCCCGCAGCCTCATTGTCGGGGCTCGTACCCGTCGTATCTCGTAGGGACGGCCGTCTGCCCTGTCGTCGTACCATGTACCACGGAGTCATTACTGAGCAGGGGTAGACAGAGCCTGGGCCCTCTGGGCCGGCCTGCTCTGGCATAAAGGAGGGCCTTCCCGTCTTGGGCTGCCCGCCTGCTGACGTCCTGACGTCCTGACGTCCAAGCGTACCTTATCCAACATGGCTCCCACTCTTCTCTATGCCGCCGTCCTGGCCGCGGCCGTGCAGGCGCAGGCGACCGTGGCGCTGCTCCAGGCCCGCGAGACGGTGTCGGTCGAGCTGGCGGCCGACGGCGTCGACCCGGTGCCCACGCCCGGGCCCGATCTCCGGGCCCTGCTGCGGCGGCAGGCCGGCACGGAGACGACGGCGTACATCGCCCAGGACAACACGTGCGGCTACCTGAACGGGCAGGAAAACATACCGTACACGTGCCAGAGCACAAACGAGTTCTGT
Source organism: Leptographium lundbergii (assembly GCA_001455505.1). Lineage (NCBI taxonomy): Eukaryota > Fungi > Ascomycota > Sordariomycetes > Ophiostomatales > Ophiostomataceae > Leptographium > Leptographium lundbergii. The sequence goes on from LDEF01000056.1 coordinate 131,448, forward strand.
GCCATCCTCACCATCAGCCAGACCGGCCTCGTCGGCTGCTGCAACTACCAGACGTGCTTCGGCTTCAACGTCGACTGCGTCGACTATGACGCGTACTGGACCTCCAACGGGTGCGACGACAGCTGTCAGACGGACACGCTGACGCTGAAATGGTCCGTTTTGTTTCTCTTTTTTTTCTCCCTCTTTCTCTCTTTCTCCCCTCTTTCTCCTCTATCTCTCTTCTCTTTCCTTTTTCCTTTTCCTCTCTCCTCCCCCTCTCTTGTTCTCCTTTCTCCCTCTTCTCCCTCCTCTCTTTCGCCTTCCACTCCCGCTAACCCTACAGCTCCAACATCAACAACCGATACTGCAACACGGCCAGCATCAACGCCGGAACCACCCTCCAGGTCAATGGCTACTTCTGTAATAGCCTGTCAATCTCCACCGTCCAGTCTATCCTCACGACCTATGCCGGCGAGACCGACAACCGTTCCTTCTCAGCCTTAGTCCTGACCGACACCTCGACCACGACCACGACACCGACCACGATACCGACCACGACGACGCCTAGTCCTAGTCCTTCCACGCCCGTCCCCCCCCCCCCCCTCCCCCCCCCCCCCCCCCCCCACCCCCCCCNNGTCCCCCCCCCCCCATTCCTCCCACGCCCAAGCCTAAAAAGTCCAACGTTGGCGCCATTGTCGGCGGCGCCGTCGGTGGCGTCGGCGCCCTGGCCCTGCTGGGCCTGGCAGCCGCCCTGATCCTGCGCAGCCGGCGGAGACACGTGCAGGCACAGGTGCAGCCGCTGCAGCAGCCGCCGCCACAGCCGCCGCCGCCGGGCTCGTCCCCGTCCATGCAGAAGATGCCCGACTACGCCGTCACGCCACAGCAGCCCCAGTATCCCGGCTCGCCCGGCCTACCGGCCTACGGCCAGGTCAACTATGCCCAGCCGAATGGCCAGCCGATCTTTGGCCAGCCGGCCTATGGCCAGCCCAACTACGCCGGACAGGTGCCGCCCGACCGCACCGACTCGGCCAGCCCGCTGTCGCCTGACTACCGCCGCATGAGCAGCATCAGCGGCATGTCCACCGGCACGTCGGCCGTCGGCCCCCTCAGCCCACAGACGACCGGCTACACCGCGGCCACGGCGCCCGGAGGCCCGGGCACCGCAGGCGTGCCGGCCACGATCCACGAGGCCGGCGGCGACATGGTCGGCGCCACCAGCGACAACCACCGTGGCCAGATGCACGAGCTGGGCTGAGAGACGTGGGCGCGATCAGAGGACGGGAAGGGAAAGGGACGATGTGGCTGGAGACAAACGTACTCGTACTTTTTGTAAATGACTTGCAAACCATTACTAATACTTCAATTCAAGCAGACTGGCAGTATGTTGTACAGGTTTTCATTCCATCATGTGTTTGCATTAAGGACTCGGTCTTCCAGCTCGCCGTCTCACAGGTCGTCGTGTCCCTTGATGGCGGCACAAAGTCGCGATAGTCTTGGTAAAGCCGGCTAGCGGCCTCATAAAACCAAGTACAGTTGGTGCTTATAGCCTTCGTACGGCGTAGCGCTGGTATTGGACTTGCTGTCGTCATGACAGAGATATTTAGTCCNNTGTGGGTAAAAAGGGATTTCAATAATAGGTAATCACAAACGATCTATTGTTTCACAGTAATGTTTTCCCCACCTGAGCCGTCACAATGCTTAGTTAGCCGGATGACGTTACAAATGTCTACACGTAGGCGTCGAGCCTTTGTGTTTAGTAAGATACATCACGATGATTATTAGCCAACCAAAAGGACCACACGTAACAGCTATTCATTTCACAGCAATATTTTCCCACCTAAGCCGTTACAATGCTTAGTCAGCATATGACGCCACCACACTTACGCAAATCGCTTTTTGGGGGCTGAACACAAGGGCCGACCGCCCCTGACGATTACTCCGTACGTCGTGACACCCATGCAAGCCCCATTGCGACTTGCATGATCTTGATTGCCAAGACCGTGCCATGTCCTGCAGCCCTCAGCCGCTCGACAACACCTCTCGGGAAGACACACTAACCGATCGGTCTCTGCGTGCCATCGCCGACACACAGTTGGTTGGTATATTGTTGCTATGTAAACTATTATTTTTCTCTGGTAATATCACGTAATCGCTATGTCTCATGCGCCCATTATTAAAATGTTGTATGCAAAATGCCTCCCTGCACAAAGCTCAAGAAGTGCCCACCAAAAGACCGACATGAATTAGACCGACAACGCCAATGCCCAAATGCCTGCTATATAAACGCCCATTAATGTCATTCGCTTCGAAATTGTATCATGTCGCTACAGAAAAGCAGCGGCTGCGGCGATCGTGACAAAAAGACCACACATCAGCCGAGATCCGCTTCCCAGAACTGCAGCTGCCCCACTCTTGCTGGCCGCCGTCGTAGAGCTCGCGAGGGCAGAACCGGCATTGTCGGGCAAGCTGGCCGCCGTTGCCGTGGCTGCGGCCGTGGCTGTGGCCGTGGAAATGGTAGATGTGGTCATCGATATCTTGGCCGTAGACGTGGCAGTCGACGAAGACGACGCCGATGACTTTGACGCCGAGGACTTGGAAGCCGAAGACGATGCCGACGCCGATGCCGAAGAGGACACCGATTTCGACGACGTCGTCGTCCCGTTGTTCCACGGAGCTAGCACGCACTCCTTCATGACGTCGTTGTCGACGTACTTGCCGTCCTCCAGCGATGGCGTCAGGCTGAGCACGTACGACGTGTCAAAGTTGCCGGCGGCCCAGGCAACGATGCCCACAAAGACATCCGAGTTCTCGTTAATGTACTCGTTCTGCGCGCGGAAACGGGTCATGCAGCTGCTGTCGTCGGACGCGCCTGTCTCGCTGACGAGGCCGAGCCGGCCCTCCTTGCGCAGGTACTTGGCCATCAGAGTAAAGTTTCCGACGTTGTCTGTCGTACACTCAGCGTACGAGCCCGAGTTGTCATTGTCGAGGTACTTGTGGATGTCCAGAAGCAGGTTGTCGGTGGTACCGTCTGGGTTGGTGATCTTGAAGAGGGCGTCGGCGCTACCGTCGGTCGACAACGTGGCCGCGCTGTCGAAATAGGTGCCGGGCAGCAGGATCATCTGCGTGGCGGCGCCGGCCTTGCGAATCGCCGTGACGGCAGACTGGCACGTGTCCGCCCAGAGGTCGATGTCGAGGTCGTGCGGCTCATTCATCAGCTCAAAGACCACCTTGGACTCGTTGGCGTACTTGGTGGCCATCGTCGACCAGAAGCTGGCGAATTCTTCGTTGGACGGGCCACCCTGGCCGATGATCTTGTTTTGGAACCGTGCAAAGTTATGCAGGTCGATCATGCAGTAGGCACCCGTGGTGAGGCATGCCTGCATCAGGTCGTCATAGTTCTGCACCCGGTCGGAATTCAGGTCGCCGATCGTGTCGCCATCGAGAAGGAACTGCCAAGAGACAGCTGGAGTGTGGCAGCTTGTGTCAGTAGTGCTTGGCGGTAAAATGCGGGGAAGGGAAAGCTGGTCAAGACGCACGCAGGCGGAACATGTTCAGGCCGTCATCGTCCACGAAATGCTTCATCTGGGCGGCACTGTCTGCGCCACCCAACGAAGCCAGCGGCACTTCGACATTTTCGTAAGGACATATGCCCTGGGGTGGTTAAAGTGGTCAGCCGAGGCTCGGCCTGGAAGGATTCTGTCAAGCAAAGGTACTCACGGTGATATCGCAGTTGAAGTCGATGCCCGAAATGGCCACACCCTGGAAAGACCGTTAGCGTTTATGGGCGGAATTGGCGGGGAGACGAGCTGCAATTCGGTGTGCAAGCGTCACGCACAAGGTATTTTGTCCCCGCCTGCACCGTGGCGCTGAGGCCCAGAAACAGCAGAGGTGATTGAAGCGTAGACAACATGACGACCAAAGACGCAATGAACACAACTTGTCAGACGAGAACCCCTTCCAGCAGCGGAGATTCGAGATGGGGTGTATTATTATGAGACGGGTCGCCACGTAAGAATAGGGGAAGCTCGGCTTGATGAAAACGAAAGCAAGGCCTGAAAAAGTGGGTATGCAATGCTGGTAGCGAGCGACGAGGCAACAAGTGTTAAAAGAGACCACCACGAGACAGAAAGGACATGAGAGGCCGAAGAACAAGAGATCACGACAACGGCCCAAAAGAAAGGGGGAGCACGACCTTTTGAAGAGGAGAAGGAAGAGGAGAAGGAAGAGGAGAGGCCCAGCTCGGCGGTAGGCTAAGACTGGAGGTTCAGAAGCGGAAGGCACGATTAGCTAAAAGAGGAAAGCACAGAAGAATGGCGGACTGATTACGAGCAATACGACCCCAAGGCGCAATGATACGAGAGCAGTTCTACACGGCCGTTTTCTCGTATTTACCCACTGAATCTGCCGATAGCAGAGTGGATCACGGCTGACACAGACAGGCATTTGGCACTGCGCCTAGCCAACGCCCCGTATACGACATACTCGTAGTATGTAAACCGGGGCAACCGCAGAAGAAAACGACTTCATTTCTTGCTTGGCCGTGCTTTAACCGGCGCCTTGGCTCTGGAATGCGGGTTTCTTTGCCATGGCAGCATGGCAAGCGGGCTTACCGAGGCGACAAGCTGACAGCGTGGCTTCACGATGGCGACAAAAAAAAACAGGCGTGCCTCTTTCAGCAGTCAGCTGTCACATTACTGCTAGCATATGGGAGACTGCGCCGCCGGAAAAGGGACGCGACAGCAGTGTACGAGTACTCGTATTATCCGACTAGCCCGATCTGCTCTTGCTGACAACCGTTTGTGGATAGGCGCATTGACCTGTTGTGCATGTTTTAGCGGTATGCTCCGTATTACTACTGCATTTACGAGTTACTCCTCGTACATACTGGGAGTAGCGCCTTCTGTGTGCTGACGGCCCGCTATTCCCCCCTTGGCTTGATGCATTATGCTTCTCTGCATAGTACAAGCAGGGGGGAGAAAAAAAGGGGGAAAAAAAGAAAAAGCAAAAACAAAGGTTGAAGAGGTTGCGGGCCAGGGCTGTGAAACGTGCACGGCGCAATCAAGCTCAGAAAACGCATCCAGCCTTCGGCCGCGCGCCGCTGCGCTTTTGCGGGATGCAACCGACAATGGGACAAAGGCCAATCGTGGTGGAAACGGGTTGGCCTGAGGGCGACCGAGACATCCGCCGAGAGGCTAACAGCGCAAGGCAACGTAAAGAAATTGCGCGTCTGCTCGTATTGTCCGTACGAGTAGTATTAATAGTAGCGCTGCACCGGGAAAAACTTGATCCTTTCCAGGTCAGCTACTCTCCCACTGCGTCGCATGCCAACAGGAACTTGCCGCGTTGGGCCTGTAGAGCGACAGCTTGATTCGTCCTTTTCTTAGAACCGGCGCTGCATTCGGTGCACGTTTCACTTACGTCGCACACATTCTTTCCTGCGAGGCATTGGCGTAGAAACTTGACACTGCAACGTGCAAATGCTGAAGAACGGCAAGTTACGAGTACTCGTGCACACCTGCAGCAGCCGGAAATGCCGGATTTGCTTTTTTGAGCTCAGTCTCGTGTTCTGCAGATGCCCAAAACCTGTAAGCCCAACTACGACATGTGACTTCAAACGGCAAGGCTGCTGCTCTTACACAGCCACAGTGCCTAGCCACAAGATTGGGTCAGGCGCCTCAAATCGCTGTGAAGATCCAACGATCGGCAGCCACGCCGGCAACGGGTGAAGTTGTGGCTGAAGAGCGCCACCGGTAGCTCATTCACCGGAATGCGCGACAACGTTGCCGCTTCAGGACGCCAATGAGCACATGGCGGAAGACTGATTAGAACCATTATCTCGCCATCCACAATCACCGCTCTTCGTCCGGGCTAGGCCTCATCGAGACCGTTGGGCGTGTCTGAATATGCTAGCTTCTGTCGAGAGAGAACCGAGAGGACGGAAGAGGAGCTTGACGGCAGCACCGCTCCTTTTCGGCAAGCTTTTCCAAGCGATCGTGGAATATTGCCTGCTGGCCGGCCACGTGCTTGCTGCAAAGACGGCCTGTATGTTGGCCACGTGCCCGCCTCGACGTACGGTCAAATCGCGGTCGCTGCCTTTCAAAGCATAGCTCTCAGCATGTCGTGCACGCCGTTCAATGCTTGTCCTCTGCATGCTCCCATTGGGCACGCTAGCATATCGATAAGCAGGTACGGGGCGGAGCCGGCCAGCAGAAGAGCTGGCGGCCCTGGGGTTTGGACCAATGCCGCAAAGCCTCCACCGCACGTGTGGCTGCGATGGCCCGCCCATGGATCTTTTGTGTGTGCCACTAGCGACCAAGTCCAGGATCCGCTCCTTTTGGTCACCGACAAGCGTTGCATATCGTCAGAGAAAGGAATCGACAGAGGCACGCAGGGATGGGAAGAGATCTCGCAGAGATACGACCGAGAAGGAGAAGGAGGAGACGGGGGGAGAGGGGAGTATGACGTACAGAAAAAAAGACGTGGAGGAGGGCGGTTGAGGAGGACAATTCCGGACAGAATGACCTGGGAGTCTCGGACGCAATTAAGCTTTGCAGCTTCCGATCAAGGCTTGGTGTTGGCTGGCCGAATGCTTGTGTGTGTGCACAGCCAATCAGCAGAATGCTTATTCCACATGCTACAATGGAAGAACGGAAAAGGTCTGTCTTGGCATCGGACCGGGGTGATCCTCTAGCAAGTCGCCACAGCTCCCACGCGCGCAGAGTCCTGCTGCTGCACGACGCCTCTGCTGCTGATCCTTGCTGGTTCCTGCTGGCTTCCGGCCGGCCTCTGCTGGCACCTGCTGCCACACCTGCGCACCCCTTCCCCGGCCTCGATGGAGGGTCGCATTGGCCCGTCGGCTCGACTATATGAAGCAGCCAACGCCCGCCCCTTCTGGCACTCTCATCCTGCCGTACTGTCCTCTCCTCCGACCGTCACGTCCTCACCAGCGCCCCTTCTCTCCCCCCGGCCTTCAGATTCAAGATGCGCTCCTCTCTGGCAGTCCTCGCGGCCGCCGCCGTGGCCGTCTCGGCCCAGACCCAGAACACGGCAACCAGTGTCGCCGCCGTCGACGCTGCCCGGGCCACGGCCCTCTCGCGCAGCCCGGTCAGCCATGTCAAGGGCAAGGCCTTTGACCGCCTCGCCATCATCTGGCTCGAGAACACGGACTACGCCCTGGCCGTGAACGACCGTGAGTGGTGCGAGACCGTGTGCACCTCTCCAGGCCGCCTGCTGACCGTCTAGCGAACCTGGACTTCTTCGCCAAGAAGGGCATCACGCTCGAGAACTACTACGGCGTGACGCACCCCAGCGAGCCCAACTATGCGGCTGCCATTGCGGGCGACTACTTTGGCATGAACAATGACAACTTCAACTTTGTCGACCAGAACATCACCACCCTGATGGACCTGCTGGATGACCGCGGCATCAGCTGGGGCGAGTACCAGGAGGACCAGCCGTATGCCGGCTTCGAGGGCTTCGGCTATGTCAACCAGAAGACGGGCGCCAACGATTACGTGCGCAAGCACAACCCGGCCGTGCTGTACAACAACGTGACGCGCTTCCCCGAGCGCGCGGCCCAGATCAAGAACCTGACAGCCTTTTACGACGACCTCGAGGACGGCACGCTGCCCCAGTGGATGTTCATCACGCCCAACATGACGTCCGACGGCCACGACACGTCCGTCACCGTGGCCGGCAGCTGGGTGCGCAACTTTCTCGAGCCGCTGCTCGACGACTGCCGCTTCATGAAGAACACGCTCGTGCTCATCACCTTTGACGAGAACTCGTCGTACGCCAAGAAGAACAACGTCCTGGCCCTGCTCGTCGGCGACGCCGTCCCGAAGGAGCTCGTCGGCACCGTCGACGGCAGCTACTACAACCACTACAGCGAGATCGCTACCGCCGAGGCTAACTGGGACCTGCCTACGCTCGGCCGCTGGGACGTCGGCGCCAACGTCTTCAAGTACGTCGCCGACAAGACCGGCGACACTGTCCGCGCCTGGAACGAGGCCGACTTCGCCGCCCACTACTACAACAGCTCCTACGACGGCGTCTTCAACAACGCTCCCAAGAACGGCGTCTACCCTAAGCCCGCCCTCTGCCTGGTCCACAACGAGCGCCCCGTCTCGCCCATCGTCAAGGCCACCTGGCGCGGCAGCAACCACACGAGCTACTACAAGGACACCATCGAGAACAACGACGGCTTCAACCCGCCTGTCGGCTACGGCTTCAAGTGAGCCTGCTGTAGCCCCCAGAGGCTGATGGCCAAGATGGATGGGCTTGTTGCCTCCACATTGTAGAAAAAAATTGAGCATAATATAATAATAATATAACTGCCCCTCAAGCATACGATAGAAGAGAGCGTGATACAGTTCGAACTTGTGTTGCTACATCGAGATGTAAGGGCCAGCTTTGATGGTGATCAAGCCAAGTCTTTTGCCAGGACCGGCAGTAGTTTGCTCTCAGCAACGTTCCCTAGTGATGATAACATCTAAATTTTTGAGTGAAATGCAGTAGCTTAACGCTGCGATCGTGAACACTGTCAATGCAGGCAACAAGGTCTTCCTGCTTACGTAAGAAATCAACCCTCTGGATAATATGAGCGGAGGTTAGGAAACCGTGATCGAGAAAGGGAGACAGTCAGGTGGGATCAACCACATCAGCATTTGCATGTAGACGCGTTTATTGCCCGGGCGGAACTCGCTAATTTTCATCCAGACCATAGGCATGTGCAACAAGTATCTGACCTGCCTGGCCGTTTTATACACAAAGCCAACAGGATGGCGGAATATGGACCCGAGCACCTGGAAGTGGCTCTGTTTAACACACCCTAGTCCACTCGTTGTTATAGTATTTAGGTCTGCAAGGTTTTCGCAGAGGTAGCGATCGACGCCTGGCCATCCATCTTCCTCACTTATGCAAACGCTTAAGCCTTTGATAGTACAAACCATTATAGATAAAACGAGATATATTGCTTGCAAATGCAACAACTCTTGTATTTTGCTTTTGTTTTGGCTCTTCGATCTATTAGAACATGTTTTTTTTCACTAGCTAGATTTTACGTTTTGTCCCCGTCCCCTTTTCATGCTACACCACCACGTCCTCCAACACCCCATTTCGCCTGCGCCGTGACAACACCAGCCTTGATAGCTGGCAGCTCCCTACCCCGTCTAGTTGGCCAGGCCAAGAAATTGGTTTCGGCGAGGTACCTCAGGAAGCGGCCAACAGCCTCCCTGCTGATGCCCTCTCCAGTACTATCATCGACACCTGTCCAGCGATCGGCATCAACCTTGAGGACAGCAGCTGCATTGCGATCATCCAGTTCTGGCGCACGAGTGTTTGCGGGGAGATTGTTTGTCGCCATGTGGAAAAGAGGCATTAGAGCGCTCTGTTCCTCGTCTTTCTGGACAGAACCTGCAGAGACAAAGGTCTCGAGCTGAGCCTTCCAGCTGTCGTAATCCACCTCGGGAACATCGTAGCCGTAGTAGCTCAGGATGGAGAGATACTCGTTCATGCGCAGGCGAGGATGAGCAGTGACGTGGATAACGTGGACGCCGACGTCGCCGCTGCCGCCGTTGCTGTTTGCAGTTGCGGCCGGCACTGGGTTCAGGCTGGCTGCGACGACGACCGTGGAGACGTGACCTACAGGCACGGCGTTGATTGAGTTGATAATATGCGGACGGCTCGACAGCTGGATACAGCCCTTGAGCATGCGGATAAGAAAGTCGTCGTTGTTGCAGACACCGCTGGAAGCGTCTCCAAGAATATAGCCGGGCCGGACGACAGATCCGAGGAGGCCGCGTCTTCCAGCCTCGCGGACGAGCTTCTCTGATACCTGTGGTCCATTAGAATCAATGCCACTCAACGCAAAACGTAGTCTGTGGGGGCTACTTACCCATTTAGTCTGGCCGTATCCGGTGCCAAGACCGGTGCGACTGCCCAACATGTCATCTGCTTCCATGACAGCGCCTTGTCCGGTGCTGGTCTGCTCTTGTGATAAGTTGATATAGTGATCCGTGTCTAGGACGCTTGTCGAGCTAATGAACGAGAACAGCTTGGGCTTTCCCTCGTTGCACAGCCGCAGGGCATCGACTGTCGACAGAACATTGCTACGCTCGAGATGCTTATATTGCTTCACCCAGTGGACGAGGGCGCCGTTGTGGATAACCACATCGACAGTGTCGCCAAGCATCTTCCATGTGTCGTCATCAAGTCCAAGACGCGGCTGTGTCAGGTCGCCAATGACTGCACTGAGCCTGGTGGCCCAGGAATCCTGCCATACGCTGTATCCGCGGAGTGACTTCTGCAGCCGCTCGAGGGCGGCCGGGACGCCCTTTGATCCACGAACATGGGCGATCACGTGTATGTTCTCACGCTCGAGTAAGTCCTTGACGACGAAAGAGCCCAGGAAGCCCGTGGCGCCAGTCACAAAGACGGTCGTCTTGACTGCCGGCGAGAGTGCCGCAGGGTCCGCCGTCTGATACTTGGCATCGAGGCTACCGAGTAGCTTGTCGAATGCCTGGGCATACGCAGCCTCGCTGTTCTCTGTCGCGCCCGAAGTGTCCTTGCCCTCGCGGAGGCGGTCAATCTGTGCGCTAAACGCCCTGAGGGTTGAGTTTGAGTACAGCGAGTTGATGGACACGTTGGCCCCTAGGGTCTTGCGGGTATTGAGAAGAAGCTGCTGGGCCAGTAGACTGTGCCCACCACATTCAAAGAAATCAGAGTCGGGATGCAGAGTCTTGGCATTCAAACCGTTGATCAGTCTTGCCCAGTGCTCTGCCAGTTCCTTTTCCGTGCTGCTGAGCGTCTCCCATCTCTTCAGATCCTCATCCGAAGCTTCCTCCGAGATCAGGGCCGCATCCGGGAACGGCAGGTTGGGACTGTCGACCTTGCCGTTGGGGTTCAAAGGCATCTTCTTCAGTAAGATGAAATAAGTCGGGACGGCGTGAACTGGCAACCGAGACTTGAGATGATCCCGAACCTCCGTTTGCATTGGCCGGTAGCGCTTAGAATAAACGACGACGGGTCCGATCTCGGTGCCTTGCTCATCGGTGTCTGCTAGGCTGCGTTCTGCTAGCCACTTGAGCCACTCTTGGTGTTCAGGCACGATGTAGCTGACCAGGGTTGGCTCTTCGTTCCGATCTCGCCGAAGCAGCGTCTTGCACTCGCGGACCAAATGGTGTCCTCTCAAGTTGGTATCGACCTCGCTGAGTTCGATGCGGAAGCCACGAACTTTGACTTGATCATCAGCCCTGCCCGTCACTGCGCAATTACCAGAATCGTCCAAAAAATATCCCAGGTCGCCGCTCCTGTAGATTCTGTCTCTTGGCCCTTTGTAATACTTTCTCCAGGCCTGGTTGGCAATATCGGCAACTTTGTTATCAGCCTCAACCCACTTCTGGTTGTCGACAAACCAGTTGTCGAGGAACTTCTCCTTGGTTTTCTCTGGGTCATTCAGATACCCGTGGAGCTGAATATTAGAAGGCTTCTTTCATAAAGAACAAGGGAACACTTATCTCGGCTAAACCTGGTGCTCTCAACATAATCTCGCCGACCTCGCCGACGCCGCACATCTTGGTTGGATCCTCCCGGTTGACTACGAGGAGCTGGACGTTCTCGATACCCTTTCCGGCAGGAACAATATCGCCAAATGCATCTAATGCATTCGGATCTTTGGCGTGGCTCTTGATGTGGTAGTATGATACGCTGCGGCTCGTCTCGGTGGTACCATAGGCAGCGCAGATATCCGCGTTAGGCGCCAGCTTGCGAAGTGCAGCGCAATCCTTCTTGGTCAGAATGTCGCCAACGTAGAGAACCCACGTCAATGAAGGGAACTCTGCCTTGGCACCACCACACAAGATCTGACCCATCGCCGGCGTCAAATGGACCGCGTTGGGCTTGTGATCGCGGAACCACTCAGCTAACCTTTCATGGGCGATATTCTCGCGAGCAGGGCAAATAAGCTCGCCGCCCATGAAAAGCGGACTGAAAATGTCCCGCTGGATAGGATCATGGCTGATTCCACTATTATTGGTTAGCAGAGCTATGACGGGGTGTCATCTTCGAGAGTGCTTACCTTAGGCAAGCGAACTTTGTGTCCGAGGTCCAGTTGAAAGTCTTGGCCATCCACGGGTAGAACTTGGCCAAGTTGTAGTGTCTGCTCAACACGCCCCTAGAAATAAGTCAGCTAGTGTTCGAACTGTAAGAGTGGCTGGATCTCGTACTTGGGTGTGGATGTCGTGCCGCTGGTAAAGCTCAGTATACTTGCTGAGTCCGGTCCCACCAGAACATCGGGAGGCGATGCTGCTTTGCGCTCTGTGTCGGTAAATACTTCCTTCCCGTCCACCTCGCCACTAGTAAGGTGGCCATCATCACTCATCCGTAGCTCGGGTACTCGTATCTTGAGAGATAGTTCCTCGTCAATGTACTTCTGCACACGCGGCGCGAAGGCACCGTTCTCGTCCCTGGCTCGGCCAATCGTGATCAGGGCCTTTGGTTGTGAGACTTCGAGGTAGATCTGCTGTCTTGCCGGGGGGTACGCAGGGTCGAGGACAGTAAGAGTGGCGCCAGAAGCAAGGGTTCCCATGAAGGCGATGACGAGTTCGACGGAACGGTAGGCAAAGATCATAACGACATCGCCATTGGTGATGCCAGCTTCATGGAGCTGGTTGGCCAAGATGTTGGACGCCTCGTAAATCTGCTTGTACGTATATCTCCTCTCGGGCGTAGTGGAGGAGGCTGTTTCCGTGACGCACGGCGCGTCTGGATGCTTCAATGCATTCTTGTGGAATATCTCATGGATGGCGCCGATGTAGCCGCTCCAGTCGAGGTCAATCGTGGGATCCGGAAGTCCCATGGCGGCAGCTGTACGGAGATATTTGTACTGAATGGGAAGGTACCTCGTAGCGAATGTATCACTGGAGCATACTCCAGGCTAATATCCCGAAATGAGTCGATGTCTATTGAGGAAGGTAAAAACACAACTACAAGCTCGAAACTGAAAAGAATTCTACCCCACTCCGATCTTCGGAGGAGGGGCACACACTTTTCCTAGTTCAACCCTCGCCCAACTGGCAAAAGAAAATATAAAGCATTTGGCCGCACTCGACTCACAGTAAATTTCTTCTCCGCGTCCGGTTTCTGGAATAGAGCCTCTTACCTACAGGCCAGGGAAGGCCACAACCTCCACGTTCGGATTTTGTCACCATTAATCTTCATCCGCATTGATGATTTGGGCTCTGCTAATTGATGCCTGAAAAGCGAAATGTAGTTTCGACACTCGAGCGATTCCAAATACTGTAATAATGACTATGTTGGTCGAGAGTATCGAAGGCCTGACCTGTACGGAGTACGGAGTAATTTTTCTGCCAGAGTTTTTGCTATTGACCTACCGTTTTAGCCCACTCTTCTTCCGTTTTGACTTAGCCGACGTTGGGACCTGTAAGAGAGCATATTGCTACGCCGCGCTTCGCACTATTACAATTTTGAGTTAGGCTGCTTATTGATGATGATGATGATGATGA
>LDEF01000057.1:0-57028 GCA_001455505.1 Leptographium lundbergii
ACTCGCTCTTGACCCCTTACACGAAAAAAGAAGAGCGTACGACCACCCCTCATATCCCTTTTTAAGCTATGATTCAAAGAGCTTGATGATTTTGTGGGGCAAAGTTGAGAGCTCCAAAGGCCAAGATTGATAAGCTTACCAAGCACATGCTCGCTATCTTTGTGCTGGGCGGAAATAGACACTTGGATGATACAATGAGAGAGGTGATAGTTCTTTAGCTATAGTCGTGAGTGCTGTATTGCATTTAATACTGCCGACCTGGTTAGCCTCACAGGTGTAAGATACTAGCGCGCCGGTATGCGGGATCCCCCGCCTTTTAGCCGTAACAAGCCCCTAAGCACTAAACTAATGCAAAAAGAAGCTACGACGACAAACCTAACATTTCGTTAGAAACGAAGTAATCAGTATCTGGTTAGAAGTAGAGACCAAAAGCTGGTCGGCCTGCACCGAAATATGCATTGCTTAGCCCTTATACTCAATAGAGCGTCAAAGTGGAATCGCAACGCATCTGGATGAAGATGGTGGAGCCATTGGGATGCGGAAGGATGGGCGGCATTCGATGGGTCTGTACGGCTGACACGCATCATAGAGAGAACTACTCAGTAAGATACAATGGTCAGATACTTCTAGCAAGGGTGCTACCTCCACAAACTGTCGCTGGACACACCTGCACCAAAGCTCCACGGCTTCGGCGTTTAGGGACAGAATCAACATGTTTACGTTCAGTAAGCCGTACTCGCGGAGATTCATCGACATCCTGGCAACCAGTCTTCCTTATTTCAGCTGACTAGGAGGATAGAAATGGTGGGCATCGGAATCAACCGGCCGATATTACTTAAATATCATAGATAAGACCTTCGTCTTCTGAGGGCTCCTCCGAGAGAAGTCTCTTGCGTGCTAGCTGCTCAGACAAGGCCCATTGCGGGCTACTGACCCAACACATTGACAAGCACTACAAAAACAGCTGTATTCGACCAACATTTTTCATGCTTCATTTCCACCAGGGACTCATTTGGCTCGTCCCTGTGCACAGCCGACACAAGGAAGCTATATGGTGGAGAGGGGTAGGACGGCCACTTCCTCGCAGACTTTGATCTAAGAAGAGGCAAATCCGACCGTAGCATGGCGCAGTAGCCTCTCTTTCCAAAGGTTCTTCTGTTTCCAGACAACAGGCAGCAGTCTTGAATGGAAAGAGAGGGGGATCAGGGCTGTTGACTCTCGAGTGGACGAGCCAAAAAGCTAACGGCCGATCCTAAAAAGGAAGGGTTCACACAGAGTGAAAGGCATGGTCCTAAGGACCTAGCTGCAAGGCTTCCGGCCGTGGACGTTATCCCAGTGATGTTCTCCCTGCATTGATGAATGCGGAAGAATGTTGACACTTGATTCTGCCATTTCTGACCGCCATGTGATTTTGCCGCGCCACACCGCAAGACGGGCAACCTCACCGCCTTTTAGACGATTTCAAAACAGCCCCTCCTCCTTTTGCCAACGAACCTCGTCACACTGATTCAACGGCTGTCTCCAGCCTCCTAATTCCACCATGTCTAATTTATTTTCTGGAATGTGAGTTCTGCCGAATTCATCCTCTGCCCAATCTTTCTTTTTGCTAACGGTCCCTTGCCAACAGCAACGCCCGTCTTCGAGGATCAAAGACAGGCGGCGGCTCCAAGTCTCCTACGAACCCGAGCACCCCTACAACTGATGCTCCATCGCCATCGTCGGCCACTGTTCAGAAGCGGCCATCCTTCGAGATTACAGCAGCCCCAGCCCCAGCTCCGTCTTTGCCCCCCCTCTCATCCGCCATCCCGACAAGTATGTTGACTGCGGCCGACAAGAGTTCGGACTCCGATTCCACAGCATTACCGTTATGGCTCAATCCGTTGTACACAAAGCACATTGTCAAGGGCAATTTCATGACGCTCAGCGCCAGACCAAAGTCGGTAGAGCAAGGGGAATGGATAGCTCACCATGGTACAACCCCACTTCTCCCCCCTTTTCTTGGCTCAGGGGGTAACCTTCTCTGACACGACCAGTTGTTGAGCACTACCGGATCCTCTGGATCTTCGTTCGCCTAGTATACGAGAAAGAGAAGGATGGCAACACCATCTGCAACTCCACTAGTTGTCCCAAGATGTCGGCCGGAAAGTAAGCGAGCCCCAGCCACAGCCGCAGCCTTCTCTCGACTCCACACTGACAGTGCAGAAACCATTCGTACACCTGGCTGAACAGCCGGCTCGAGCCAATCGAGCTTCCAGCCCGCGAATACATGTCTCTCATGCAGCGGTGGATTTCCGGCAAGATCGACGATCCCAAAATCTTCACGACCGATCCGGCCACGACATCTTTTGCGGACAACCCGACCCTCGCACCGAGCACGCCTCACCCATTCCACAACAGCGATGGCGAAGATTGGGTTGGCAAGAAGAGCGGTTTCCCGAAAGAATTTATCAACGTCAGCCGGGCCATCTTCCTGCAGATGTTCCGCGTCTACGCACATCTGTACTGGGACCATTTCGTCGATCCTTTCTATCACCTCGAACTCGAAAAGCACCTAAACAGCTGCTTTTCACATTTCATGTTGACGGCTACGAGCCTGAACATGCTCAGACCCGAGGATGTCGAGCCAATGCAAAACCTCATTGATCTGTGGGCCGCAAATGGCACGTTTCCTCCCGAGTCAAAAGCATACGGCTTGGCGAATGTTGAAAATGGGAAGCGCTTTATGCAACAATGAGGCGCAAGCGAAAGAAACTAAAGCGAGGTCTAATGTCTACGCAATTATTTATTCGTTCCTCTTTATGTAAAGCTTATCGTCATTTTCATGCTGCTCAGCGCTCAACATTGCATAATCCGGCCATAATGTGCTGTATGCACGTCATTTTTGTCATTCAGTTTAGCAAACACAACAGCAATCTGATCTTCCATTTTCCCGACTGAAAAGCAAAAGAAAGTGCGCGTGTGCGCAGTCTCGTTTATTACTTTAGACGGCAGCTGAATGAACACAGGGGACGAGTGGTACTTTGTCTAGTTGCAAGGCCAGTTGGGCTTCTATGCTTTCCCATCGTGTCTTGTATGTGCTTTGTCACTGCTATGGCTCTGAAATGCTCGGTCTGTTTCCACCGCCGTGCATCTGTTACCATTTCACTTCTGTCTCTCTATTTTTCCAACTACTACATTAAACCAGAAAGTCCATTATCCTGTGCTATGCAAGCGGTAATTCGTCGGCCTATCAAACAGAAACAGTATCGTCTGTCTAGGAAACCGTGTGAATTTTTGCAGCTGCTCCTTTAAACATCTGAAGTTCAAGAAAGATTTCTCGGCCTGTGTTCTGAAAACATAGTATCTTATTTCCATACGCAGCACGCCCTGAGAAGCCATGCGTCGAAGGCAGCCGAATGCATCTTTCCCCTCCGTATGTTATCCAATCGCCATCGTCTAGGACATATCCTGCTGCTTGAGGCACGAGGTCTGTGCAAACAGTCGATACTACAACACAAGGCAAGCTAAGCATGCCGGAATCGGTTTGCACGAGGTCGGGTGCAACGAAGCAAACGGATGCCGCAAACAAATTTTTCGCTATAGCGATGCATTCGCCAGTATCTAGGCTCCAGATCATAAATGCGTCTCTGGATGATGTTGCAGTTTGCGTGCGATCCCGCGACCGGCCAAGTGGAAATCGAAGACCTGCGGTGGCACGATCTTCGTGCGAAGACTGACTGATATAAGAGTCCCAAATTATAGCGTATTTGTCGATAGAGGCTGAAACAATATATTTGCCATCGGGTGACCAGGCTACTGATGAAACCGAGGCAGATGTCCCTCAAGTGTCACAGTACACTGATCGGTGACAGGATCCCATACTTCAACATTGTTGTGATTAGACATTGCCAGCCGTTTACCACTAGGATCCCATGCTATTGAAGAAAGGGCGAGACCTTCCACGTCACGTCTGAAAGTGCACTCGCCAGTGGTAGTTTCCCAAACTTCAGCTTTAAAGTAGCTCATCAGTGCCATCTGTTTCTGATTGTTGAAAGAGATTCTGGTTGCTTCCACGGATAGTTGCAGCTTGAAACTTTGGCCGACACCCGGTTCCTGGATCACAACTGTATTATCGGCATACACCACTGCCACCTTCTTACTGCCAGGCATCCAAGCTGCATAGATAGCCGACGTATCATTGTGTATGGCGGTGAACGTACCCATGTCAACGTCCAAGATCTGAGCCGTGGTAGGGGATATCGCTTCCCCTCTGATTATCAATACCATCTGTGTTCCATCAGGTGACCAGGCTGCTTGAACCAGTTCCCCAAACTTCTCAGTATACAGCTCAAGCCAGCATTTGGTAGCAGAATTCCAGATCTTGACGATACCATCAAATACTACTGACAGTCGTTTGCTGTCAGATGACCAAACCACCGACGTAGCTTGTGAGCCAGTTTCAATAGTATCGACACATTGGCCTGATAAAGGATCCCAGATTTTCACTGTATAATCCAGAGACCCGGTCGCTATCTTTGCTCCGTCAGGCGACCACGACACTGACGTCACACCAGAGATATGGCCCTCCAAAACCTGTAGGCGGGCGTCCCAGTCAGCCTCAACAGTTGGCTTAGTGGTTATCCATGTTGGTATATCGTTTTCAAAGTGGTGTCGTGTCAGGCTCGAGGAAGGGCTGAATAACAAAGCAGAGGCATAGATTTGAAGTGGGTACTCCTCGACTGTCGACTTGCAGTATTGAATGAATCGTAGCCCGTCCTGGACTACTTTTGCCAGCTGAGAGTCATCATCCTACATATGTGAACAAGGGTTTGTATATGCGTATCATTTTGGGCTCACCTGAAGCAAAGAATGAAGCTTGCGCATTGAAAGCATGCCGTTCGGTAAGCTTCTGAGCAGGGCGAGGGCCTCTAACCAGTAGACATACTTGAGGCGCAGAAACACTGCTACCACGCCCTCGTCTTTCAGGATTTCACCGTCGCTGGTGCCGTCAAGGGACAGATGCAAATGGTCAGCCCAATGCACGCAGGAGTATGCCACAGCCGCCAGTGGGTCTGGATCTGTCTTCTGCATATCTTCCATGGAAATGTCTGGTCGACGGAGATCGTAGATATCACGTTTCAGAGTAACCGACATCGCCTGTATTGATCTCCAGCAGACAGAACGATGCACGTCCTTCATTCCCGAAGCATAGGTCTCCTCCAGCAAAAAGTCCTTTGCCGACTGATGAACGAAGAAGATCTTATCTCCCCGAAGAGTCAAAAAGGAACCACAGTATCCGATAAGTTCTGCTAGGTCTTCATGGTTGGCGGTGATCTGTTCGGGAAGCTCGGCAAGGGCTGTGAGTTCGTGCATGGTAATGGGGCGGTATACTGCCGAGAGGACGGCCAGTACTTTTTTACACTGGCCAGACCACTCGTACTCATCAATCTGAGATTTCATCCGTCGATACAGCGCCGATAGCGTTCGCGGGTACATGGTTAATGAATCCAAAACCCCCCAGCGTGGGGTTTTGTCTAAGTTCTGGCAGACCAAGGCCACCCAAAGGAAAGTGCCCTCTGCCTTTTCTAACAGGTGCTTTTCGACCTTGATACGGACGTCATCCTTGTATTTGTTCTTCTTCGCTAGCCCTCTCACCTTAAACGTGGTGTAAGCTGCCACAGCCGCAGAAACAGATACCGCGTTCAGCTCAAGGCAAAGTGGTGTTTTCTGCACTTCCGCCAGCTCATTTTCGATTTCTGACCAGTTCCGGCTAGACACGAGCCATTTGATGCCCGGCCGTGTCCTCAGATTTTGGATGAAATGGAGTAGCTCGGTCAAGTCTGTGACAGACTTATCTTGGGTACACCCGTGTCCAATGCACTCGTCTAGAGCGTCGACGATGAGGTATGTGTCTTGCAATGCTGGATCTTCCAACATATTGCCAAAGATTGTTTTCAGACTCGTCCACGCATTGGCGCCCTCGAAAACGAGGTTTCCATCCCTGTCGTACTGCTCCTGGACGTGTCGTATCAGAGCTTGCTGCTGCTCTACCAACATGGAGATGAGGCCGCGCAGCACAGCAGGAGCATTGTTGATACGTTGGTCGGTGGCTTGCAAGAAGAAGTAGGCCATCGAAGTTCGCTGGTACTTGAGACTGGTTTGGAGTCCGATCTCGTCGATGATCCCACAGAGCATCATCGTCTTTCCCTTACCAGGATCGCCTTTGATCCAGAGAAGATGGTCCTCGTTGCTGTTTCTCCATGTCTTGAAAGCTTCGCATTCGAGCACCCATCTGTATGCATCTGAAAGCAGACCGCCTTTTTCTTCCTCAATCCGAGTCTTGTCGACTTCTGGATTGGTAACTCGCAAGTCTTTCAGGCATCCCCTCGTTTTGGGGTCCAATTTATTTCCAATGGTTTCCAATGCTCTCAGTTGATCTCGATTGATGGCGACCAATTCATTGGCATTCTTCAGAATGTCACCTAGGTCCTTGCGCAAGCTCTTCGCTTCCTGGGACAGCGTTTCCAGATGCTGTCGACTGTCTGCTGATACGGCCGTCCCCACTTTAGCCTCAAAGTCAATGGCGGCATCTCTGATCTTGTTCACCTGCTCTTTCCAGTCATCACAGGCAATGATACCGCGCAGATAGTTCTTTGTCCGACTGCGATAGAATTTGAGGATGCTCTGCAGCTGGACGTCGATGATGAGTTGATAAAGTTGGAGAACACGCTCGGTAAGATCCTTCTTCAACTGGGAGTCCATTTCCTCGGGCAGAAGCATTGACTCCATGGCAGAGTAGTATTTCATCTGAGAAGTGACATAGATGAACCCATCCTGCTGTTCGCTTTCGGCTTCCGGTGGATTTGTCAGGACGGGAAGGACAAGGGAAATCCCAGCCATGACGAGTGATGCGTACGGTAGGTCCGCCACGGCGTCCTTAACACGGTCCTCAACCCAGCTCACAATGCCCGCTGTCTTTGCTACGGCGTCTTGCAAAACAAGCTCGTGGCCCAGAAGTGTCGTGCTTATTTTCTTGTCCTCTGCACGTTTGAGTCCGAGTTCTGTGATCCGCTTCAATTTCTCTCGGCGAGACATAGGATCAAGGCGAGAAAACTCGCTCGCTGTCTGGTCGGTATCCTCCGCCTCACCCGGCGTCGATGGCCGCTCGTCTCGATCTGAACATGAAGTTAGTGCTGGATATAGCATCTTGAGCAGGTAAAATACATACCCCTTATCAAGACCCGAGACAAGAGGATCTCGTATTCAGCAACAGGCCCATTTTCTTGGTCGCTAAGTGCATCGTATGCCTTGTCCCACAAAGACTGGTCTTTGACTACTGCTTCTAGGTCAGTGGAGGGTCCCTCGGCTGGTGTAACGGAAAAGGATGAGGCGAGCTCGTTTGGTGGTTCAGTGGTTGCGGCGGAAGTATGGGGAGCAGACGAATCTGGGTTGGTCGACGACGCAGCTTGGAGACCAAACTTCTTCTTTATGCGCCTGAAGCGATCTTTGCATCTTCCCATTTCGACCTATGTCTTATTTTGTCGTAGGAAACAGCTGCACGGAGTATTTGCCCAGTTGAGTCGGGCAGCAATGTCCCATTTCCAACCCTGAAGCTGACGATGCGGGGAAAAGGGGCTTGCATAAAATGCTGCTTCGTGCAGACAACTCGGTAGAAGGTATTGCCGAACCGTGCCGTTTGGCTCCAGACAGCTGCTTTTTCTGGCAGCAGACATCGGAGTGCAAAACTGGCCCAAACCCCTGCCAAATGGTCTGAGCACCACCGTACAGATTTCCATTACCAGGTCAAATAGGCGCTCTTGCAGTATGGATGAAGATGAGGTCTCATTTGAGAAGAGCTAGTCTCCTGGACGAATACGTCGTAAGCTAAATCTCCGTTCGCTAGATATGGTCTACATCTAAGTATGTTGCGGGATCTACCGCCGTTAGCTAGCATTGTGGATTAGTGTTAGTTGAGAAGATTGCTGTCAAATTAGCGGGAAATCAGCAATGTAGGCAGGTTTGCAGTTCAGTTCCGGCATAATTCCGTTTATCTTGTGCAGCTAGCAGAAAGGGCCTTTGAGGCTGCTAATAACCACAAATTGAGCCTATTCCCCTAAGCAACCAATTTGATTCTCCATGCCCTGTAGCGTCTTGACAGGGCAAGGGCCGTTGCGTTTTTACACGTGCAGGTTTCCATGGCGTAGGGTCAATAAGGCCAGTCCATGTTGACAGCATCGACATCATTGGAATATGTCTTCCTGCGTAGGTTCTGCTTTCCTACATACGTCAAGCAGCACTCATACTCTTCTAGATTAATAAAGTTTCGTGTTTCGTTGAGGTGACGTCAACGTGAACAAAGGATGAAAGGTCGGAACGACGGAACCGAAGCCAGCAGTAAATTCCGCTCGGTTCCGCCACTCCAAATACAATCTACAACATGCAACAAGCATCTGTCCAACATCGACACGGACAGATCTAGACTGTTGGTGATAAGACCGTAAGCAGCCACAACGCGCCGCATCTACATTCTACATGCGGCTTAGTGTGGCGTTCTAGGTGCTCTCCGTGGTCCAAACAGGACAAAACAATCGACCCAAGTCTGGATTCTGCTATCAGTAGCCGTACACCGTCCGTCGGGCTGTGGTGTCTGGAACGCGCCAATGAGTCACCGTACATTAGCAACAGCCTCTGGCGTGCCTATAAGATAGCATGGCCATCGACAGTCGAGATTTGTCGTAGGAGAGAGAGCGAAAGACAGACAGCCACAGTAGCCAGACGAGACCGCCATTCGCCCATCATGCCTCGCTTTGAGCTCGAGTATCCCAAGGAGCCGTACAGCACGGTACACCGGGAAAGCTCACGAGGTGAGGCCATTCGGATACTGTCGTTGACGGCACACAGCACTGCTGACACGTCCCTTGGCGATGCCAGCCACGTATGCGCTCAAGACGATCCACGGCATTGTCAACGGCACGCAGCTGCTGTACGTGTCCTTCCAGACGGCGGACGGGCCCTTTCCGGCCATCCTGCCGATGATCGGGCAGATGGGGTCGTTTGAGCGGCCCAGCGCCGACGTGGGCGACGTGCTGGACCTGTACCTGCACGGATACGTGTCGTCGCGGCTGATGAGCATGTCGCGCGGCTCTGCGCCTCCTGGATCGCCTGGATCGCCTGGCGGCCTCCCCGTGGCCGTCGCTGCGAGCCAGGTGGACGGCCTCGTGCTGGCCCTGACGCCCAACGCGCACAGCTACAACTACCGGTCGGCCGTGCTCTTTGGCCACGCCACGGCCGTCACGGACGTGCCCGAGAAGCTGTACGCCATGCGGCTGATCACGGACGGCGTGGTGCCCGGCCGCTGGGACGGCTCGCGCGTGCCGCCCAACGCGGCCGAGATGCAGAGCACGTCGGTCCTGCGGGTGCGCATCGCCGGCGGCAGCGCCAAGGTCCGCACCGGCGGCCCGCACGACGACCGCTGCGATCTCGGCGACGACGCCGTGCTCGACCGCGTCTGGGCCGGCGTCCTGCCCGTCCACCTGACCATCGGCGCACCCGTCGCCGCCCCCTACAACCGCGTGGCTCACGTGCCGGATCACGTGACCGCCTTCCGCCACGCCTTCAATGCCGACGCCGCCGAGCTCGCGCTCGAGGCAGTCCAGGAGCCGGCAAAGGAGAAGGAGTAGACAGGCAGGATTGAGAGAATATGTACTTGTACCTACAATGTCACCACATCTACTCCGTACACGTCATGTCCCTATCGTACACGTGACCAGCCTTACCACAGCTCCCACACGTGAGGCGGCAGCACGCGTCGCATGACCTGCCAGTGGCCCAGAGCGCTCTCGTAGTGCCACCGGGACAGCTGCTCGGTGTCGTTGCGGCGGACTAGACGCGGCTCGACGGGCGAGCGGAAGTCGGCGTCGGTGACCTCGTGAGCCGGCACCAAGAACTGGCGCCGCGTCGCGCTGTTGAGCAGGTCGGCCGCAGTCGGACGACGGAACGAGATGGGCGCGGCGCTGCGGGTGCAGAAGATGACGACGTTGGCAAAGTCGGTGCTGTCGTCGTCCAGGGTCTCGCGCGGGTGCTCCCGGAAGACGCGGCAGGACGGAAAGACGGCGCGGATGGTGTGGACGACAGCATTGATAGGGGTCAGAGAGAAGTCGCCGGCGTAGTTCTGAGAGCGTTAGAAAGTTCCATAGAGGGGAGACAGGGCACTGAGAGCACATACGATGGCTATGACGCCCGTCGGCTTGAGCAGCGCGTGCAGATCCTGCAGAAACTCAAGGGTGAAGAGCGAGATGGGTTCAGCACCACCGGTGAAGACGTCGTGCACAATGTAGTCGTAGCGAGGGCCAGCAGGAACAGCACGAGCAGCCCGATCGGCATAGGTGACGGCGTCCTCGACGACAGCAGTGTGGTTGGCCGGCATGTGGAAGTAGCGGGCAGCCAAGTCATGGACGCCAGGGTCGATCTCGACAACAGTCGTATCGATGCCATGAGCAACCAGAGCAGCCGGGGCAGTGCCGATGCCGAGGCCGATGACGAGGGCACGAGCATCCGCATCGGGCACGGGAGCGGACACGTCGACGAGGCGGACGGCCTCGAGCATGACAAAGACGCCGTAGATGGGCTCGGCGACGGGGTTGGCCGGGAAGCGCGTCCACTCGCCGCCGAGGAGGCTGTGGTCGCAGCGGAGGACGCGGAAGCCCTGGTCGAGGTTCTCGAGCACGGCGAGGTAGCCGGTGACGGACTCGCGGCGATCGAGGAGGACCCAGGTATCGGCGCCGCCGAGCCGGGCGGCCGCGGTCTGGAGGGCGACGTTGGCCGACGGCAGCGTCCAGGCGGACGGTTCGGCGACGTGCACGTTGAGGACGGCGGCGTGGAGCAGCGCCGGCACGGCGTACCAGAGCAGGCGGGAGGGAGCGGCGACGGCGTAGACGGTGGCGACGGCGAGCTGGCGAAGGACGCGGCTGTCGAGAGGAGCCGCCGAGGCGAAGCGGGTCGCGAGAAAGAGCGGATCGGCCGTCCAGTGCTCGGCGGCCTTGAAGACGGACCAGGCGCCGAGGCCGGGCAGGGCGTCGGCCAGCCAGCCAGGCAGTTGCGGGAGGACGTCCTCGAGGCCGGCGGCGGCCTCGAGCTCGGTGGCCACGCAGGCGGCCGAGCCGGCGACCAGGGGGAAGAGCGTGAGGGCTTCTGTGACGGCGGGGCCCCAGCGGGCGGCCAGCGTGCCGGAGAGCCCGACGAGCAGATACTGGGCCACCGGCAGGTAGGCGGCCAGCAGCGGCAGGCCGACGGCGAGCACCGGGGCGGTCCAGCGCAGGCGCAGCGAGCTGCGGTGGCGTCGGGCGACGTGAGGAAGCAGCCGGCGCAGGTGCAGGTTTGCGGACCAGCCGACAAAACAGCCGGCCACCACGACGGCCGCGTGGTGGGCCGCCGCCGGGATGGCGCCGTAGACCGGCGACAGGGCCGCCAGCGACGCGTTGGCCGAGACGGCAGCGAGCACCAGCAGCAGCACGGCACGGCCGTAGAAGCCGGCCTGCTCGACAGCCGATCCGGCCCACGTGGCCCACGAGGCGTCGGCGCGGGCCTGCGCCGCGAGCGAGCGCAGCTCGGCGGCAAAGCTGTCGTCCGTCAGCGACGACTTTGGGTCGATGCGAGGCGGCTTGGAAGCCATGGTGGCCGTTGGGGGTGTAGAGGGGGGGGATAGAAACGAGATCGCGACAAGATCAGAGAGACAAGAACAACGAAACGACGGGCCAGGTGGACAAAAAGAAACGAGCAGCGAGGCGAGGAGAAAAAACAGAGTCGGCCAGCCGGTCTGCCAAAATGTCGCTGTTCAAACGCAGAGCTTGCTCGATTGTGTCGACGTGTTGGAAACAGAAAAGCTGGGTTCCATTGGACGGTCAGCTGACCTGAAACCGTGAAGCTTGGGCCACTTAGCTCCACGGGAGTCGTGTATTAACAAGCCATTACGGACTACTCCGTACTCCGTATTGCTTCATCTCTTTGACTTTACATGCCTCCGTAACATTGTACGCAGTATTGCGTAAATGTAAAAAGGGCTACTCGATAGTTTAAAAAAGTCATGCTCATTCCACAAATATGCCTTGAACGTCGTGCCAAAGAATGGCAATACTAGCATGTTATCAAGCTCATAGCATGTGACAGCACGCTAAGCCCAGCGACCCCACCGCGCCAATGACCAATGACACGTGCCTGTCCTCATTTTGTTGAGCTCCGGTCTCCCTCTTCCGCCTTGCCTCTTCCGTCTTCCTACTCTTTTGCCGGTCTTCCGCTACTCTGGCTTCATCTTGTTCTGGCTTCACTCTGTCCTCTATTTTGCACCCCGTCCCCTCAGCCTGTCCTCTCCGCCCGTCCTTACAGCACCATGGCATCATTCGCAGACCTCGGCCGGCTGGTCGACTTCAGCCAGACAAGCCTCTATTGTAAGCAGCCCCTCCTTTGGCCTCGAGCTGCTCCCAACTGCTAACGACTGCAGTCTCTGCCTTGGCCATTGTCTTCAACCCGACCTTTTGGAAGTAAGTCTGTCCGCCGTGTTGGCGTCTTCATTGTTTGTCCTCTCACTGACTGGCCAGCATCGTGGCGAGAAAAGGTACGGCCTACAGACTCTCATTCTACATTCCAGACATCCAACCGCCACCCCTGCTGACACTCCCAGAGTACCGCACGCACTTCTTGACCCGTCTCTTCGGCGGCCGTGCCCGCATCGCCTGCTACTTCCTCGCGGCCACCATCTTCTCGCTCGGCATCGTGCGCGACCTGCTCTACGAACGAGCCCTGCGCCACCAGCCCACACATCCGCTGCTGGCTACGCCCGGAGTCGCCTACGGCGGCTATGCGCTGCTCGCCCTCGGCAACGTGCTCGTGGTCTCGTCGACGTGGCGCCTCGGTATCACGGGCACCTTCCTGGGCGACTACTTTGGCATCCTGCTCGACAGCATGGTCACCGGCTTCCCCTTCAACGTCACCGATGCCCCCATGTACTACGGTAGCACCATGAGCTTCCTCGGCTCTGCCCTGGTCTATGGCCGGCCCGCCGGCGTGCTGCTCGCTGTCGAGGTCCTGATCGTCTACCTGATCGCCCTCCGGCTGGAGAACCCCTTTACGGCCGGCATCTATGCCAAGCGGGAGGAGGAGCGCAGCAAGCAGGCTGCGGCCGGCAAGGAGCCCAAGAAGCAGCGTTAAACGAGTGGATGCAGGGGAAAGAGAAGAACAGGAAAGGCGAAAGACGAAAGACGAAAGACGAAAGACGACTAATTCAACAGAGATGACAACCCGGTCCACAAGTGTGGACCAACAGTTTCAACACCGCGTGACAGCAGGAAAGGACGGCAGGGCTTGATGGCCCACGGTGGCGAGTTTGAAAATTGGCGTGCATTGGTTGGTGTTGTGGGTTTCTGCATATTGCATGGTATCACCAGAGTGTCCAGCAGCTGTCCTTAACGACAGGCTGGACGGTGTTCGGCGTTCGGTGTTGGTCATGCGTCTCGTGTGTAGCCCGCTTCAACGGAGGACTATCGACACCGCTGATCGGAGCAGATGATAGAGCAGAGAGTGTTTGATAAAGAAAATTGCATATAACGAGTATTGTCCCATATGTCCGTTGTTCGAGCGAGAGGGAGGGAGTACCGACTTCCATGATTTATGTGGGGCATCCTAGCACTGTTGTATTATTGTTTTGAGTAGGTGCAACTGGCCACCCTGCCATTATATCGCTGCCTTGCGGCAAGCGCTCACGTCTCTGCGTACAGGTCCTGACGATGAGCGGTGCTATGAAACAGGCGTGCTGTTGGGCTTATGGTTCACCAATAGTTGGGACGTTTGATTCAAGCTCATGTTTTTCCAAGTAGATATCCTTCTTCTTTCTGGCCCTTTTTTGTTCCTACTTCTCTCTGTAGCCTTGTCTGTTTACGTGCCCCTGTTCTCTTGCTCTGTTCTTTTTGCCGGCTCCTCTTTCTGTGTTTTTCTTTTCCCCCATTCATCTTCCCTCTTTCCTTCAAACTCTTCCTTTTCTGGTATTTGTTCTGTTCCTCTCCTTTTTTGAATCTTCCTTGAGTTTGCGATTCTGTCCCAATCACTGGTTACACCATCCAGTCAGCCGAGCTCTCATACAGCTCGCGCACGCTTCCAGGCGAATGCGTCACAGATGGGCCGTCTTCCCACGTGTTCGGCAGCTTGTAAAAGCTCATCGCCCGTCTCTGCCTGCAAGAAGAGGCCAAGATATGGCTCTGCCAGATCAGGCCGGACGCCTGGCCCTCTGGCCCAAAATCCTGCCACACGCTGATCGTCGAATTCTTCTCCTGGGCACGAACAAGAAAGTCGGTCGGGCAGCAGACACAATAACCGCTCGCTTCAGCAAACGTCTTCATATTGTTTACATAGTAGGAATCCTGCTCGTCATCCGTGGACTGGACTTCGTTGAGCTCATCCATTGCAAGGTCCACAGCATGTCTCAGACGCGATATCAGGTGAACTTGCTCCAGGGCATCTTGGCCATTATAGCGTACGGTACGATCAGATTGTGCTGCTGCTTTTCTCCATTTTGCTTGATGGAGCTTGTCATAATGATGGTGCGGGCAGATGGAAAGCTTTAGAAGTGCAAAGCTCCCTTCTGCAATAATGTCGGTTCGCAGGAGATACCGAAGGCGGCCATCTGGTCCTCCAACGATGCGCGGTGCAAATTTGTAGCGATAGGTCTCCTCATGTGTGTCCCTGAAGCACCCCGGGATGGTCAAGATTTCGGTCCGCGTTGTCGAAAAGGGTGCAAGCGCCTGCTGCACCATTCGTTGCAGAGGCCGCAGGTCGCCGGCCGCCAGGGTGCTGGCATGGCACCGGGCGGCGCGGCCGTCTCGGCAGCAGGGCGGCTGCAGCTGCGGCCGCGTCGGCCGCTTCCTGGCCGACGCCCGGGCGAGCGCATTGCAGTCGTGGGCGTGGCCGTCGCGCGGGCCGGCACGGTGCAGCCCCAGGCAGACCTCACAGACGTAGTGGTCGCGCAGGTTGCGGGCCACGGCCAAGATGGTCGAGGACGATGCGGCAGAGGACCGGGTCGGGCAAGAGACCAAAGAGGAGGGCGCCGTGGGAGGCGTTGAGACCACGGCTGTCGTCGTTCCGGATGCCTTCCATCTTGGAGCAGCAGCAGCAGAGGATGGGAGATGGGGTGAACAGGCTGAGAGAAGAAGACGGAATAGAGAGGAAAAGTAGACGAGACAGAGTTGAGTAAGATGTATGAATAGGTCACATAAATCGGAATACATTACTGATGACGGCAGTGACAGTATGATTTGACTTTTCGCCACGCCAACAGTCATCACAAGGCCAAGACTGTATGAGTTGTACGATAGACCAAACAGACATAAATGAACAACAGGGTAGAATGGAGCCAAGATAGAATCCATCAGACAAGCCGTCCGGAGGTTCATATACAGGGCAGGTGATAACAAGAACAGGAAGAACAGGTTTACATATTTCCAGCTGCAAAGAAATGACAGGCATCGACGACCAACTGGTTTTCTTACATAATCACATCGTAAGCTGCAAAAGTTTACAACACACATTTATTCAACACAGGTTGACTCTGCACGGAATACCATTCCTCTGACACATTCGCCTTCAGCTCTCTCCACGAATACTCCGTACAGTGTACTATTAGCCCCACGATGTACTCCGTACCGTAGGCCACTTCCCCACTGTAGATCCCTGAAGTAGGGGGTAGCTCAGCTCCATGTGACATCGGCCGTAAGGCCTTTGCAGAGCCTTCCCGGCTGTTTCTGTCAACACGACGGCTGCCCAGTCGGAAGTGCCAGGGTCGAGACGACAGACGCCGGCTCGGCGACGGCGAAGCCCTCTGCGAGGCTGCACGGCAATTGGCGGCTCGGCAGTGCGTTCGGGTCGGTGGATGACGTAAAGCGCCAATTTTCGGGTGAGACCGCTATTTCTGCAGGGGTTAAAACCGAAGAGGTTCCCCATTCGCGTCCTCGCAGAGGTCAAAAGATCTAGAACGCGCACGTCTTGCCAGTTCGCGTGACCCATCAAGACGGCATTGTCGCAGCACCCAGCAGCACGACGGGCAGATATCGAGACGCTGCACAGCCGCCTTTTCAGCTGTTACGAGTAGTGTGCTGCTCCCAGCCTCCTGCCATCGTACCATTTTTCGTCATTCTCGGCCTCTCATCATCTCCGTCTCTCCTTTATCCCCTGGGTCTCGTCCCAGCTCTCTTCTCCCTTTCCCATCATGAACTGTCCCTCTCGGACGGACGAGCCGGCTCGCAGCGACGGCCACAACCAAAACCCCAACGCGCTGTCCAATGACCTGACCACCAACCAGGACCTCAACGGCATGGCCAACGCCCGGCGCCTGCGCCGCACCGCCGCGCTTCCGCTCCAGAGTGCCGGCCTGGCCGACGATGCCGCTGTTGCGACCGGCGTCGTGCTCAACGGCACAGACGAAGGCGCGGGCCCGACGGCCGGCGTCGTGGCCGGTGGCCGGATCTCCGAGGCTGTGGCCCCGGCTCCGGCCCCGGTGTCTCCGCAGCTCGGCTCCTCTTCCGAAAAGGAGCCGGCGCGGAGCCGAGTCCAGGTCGACGGCCTGGACGGGGGGGAGGGGGGAGGGAGAGGAGAAGGGAGAGGAGAAGGGAGAGGGGAGGGAAGAGAAGGACAAGGGAGAGAAGAAACACAAGGACAACAACAACAGGAACTGGCTCCAGACCCCAACAAGGGCATTTCCGGCTTCTTTCGCCGCATCGGCACGACCTTGGCGACGTTTTGCCGCTTCGTGGGACCGGGCTTCATCGTCGCGGTGGCGTACAGTAGGTTTCTTCTCACGTCCGTCCAATTCGATTGTCCACACGTCCACTGCTGACCTGCTGACGGCCAGTCGATCCGGGCAACTACTCGACCGACATTGCGGCCGGCGCGTCGTATCGCTTCCGGCTGCTCTTCATCGTCCTGCTGAGCAACCTGTTTGCCATCTTCCTGCAGAGCCTGGCCATCAAGCTCGGCACCGTGACCGGCCGCAACCTGGCCGAGGCCTGTCGCGTCTTTCTGCCGCGCTGGCTCAACGTGGCCCTCTATGTGCTGGCCGAGATCGCCATCATCGCCACCGACATTGCCGAGGTCATCGGCACCGCCGTCGCCCTCAACCTGCTGCAGCCCAAGATCCCGCTGGTGGCCGGCTGCGCCATCTCCATCGTCGACGTCTTTGTCGTCCTCTTCTTCTGTCGCCCGGCCGACAACGCCGAGCAGACAAAGGGAACGGCCGGCCAGCCCGCTGCCCACAGCGTCCGCCGCGGCATGCGCGCCTTTGAGCTGCTCGTCGCCGCCCTCGTGCTCGCCGTCGTCGTCTGCTTCTGCATCCAGCTCTCGCTCGTCCACCGCTCGACCAGCGGCACCACCGCCGCCAGCGTCCTGCGCGGCTATCTGCCGTCGTCCGCCCTGGTCCAGCCCAAGGGCCTCTACCAGGCCTGCGGCATCCTCGGCGCCACTGTCATGCCCCATAGCATCTATCTCGGCTCCGGCATCGTCCAGGACCGCCTGCGTGTCTTTGACGCCCAGCGCGGCCTCCTTCCCGAGATGCCTGGCGCCCCGGATGTCGATCTGGACAATGTCGACTCGGACGAAGACGACAACACCAACAACACCCCCCACGACACCCCCGCCTATGCCTATGTCCCCTCGCTCCAGGCCATCCGCCACTCGATGAAGTACTCCATCGCCGAGCTGGTCCTCTCGCTCTTCACCTTTGCCCTCTTTGTCAACTCGGCCATCCTCGTCGTCGCCGGCGCCTCGCTCTACGGCAACTCCGCCGCCCAGGACGCCGACATCTTTGCCATTCACGACCTGCTGGCCCACAGCATCGCCCCAGCTGCCGGCACCGTCTTTGCGCTCGCCCTGCTCTTCTCCGGTCTGTCGGCCGGCGTCGTCTGTACCGTCGCCGGCCAGATGGTCAGCGAGGGTGCTCTCCGCTGGACCATTGCCCCTTGGCTGCGTCGTCTGCTCACCCGCTCCATCAGCATCATGCCCAGCATCATCATAGCCGGCGCTGTCGGCCGCAACGGCCTCGACGCCGCCCTCAATGCCACCCAAGTCGCCCTCAGCATCATCCTGCCCTTTGTCACCGCCCCGCTGCTCTGGTTCACCTGCTCGAACCGGTACATGACCGTCCAGCCCGGTCGCGCCCACTTCCGCCTGGACGAGAGCCACCGTCGCCAGAAACTGAGGGCTGCTGCTGCTGCGACCGCGACCGCCGACAGCCCGGAAGAACGTCCTGCCCGCAATTGGTGCCGCCCCTGGCTAAGGTGGCGCCAACAGGCATCTGACATTGCTGCTGCCGCCCAGGTCGAGCAGGCCGATGGTGTCGAGCCCCCGGTCAAGATGGCCAACTCGTGGCCCGTGGCCCTGCTGGGCTTGGCAATCTGGCTGATCATGGCTGCTATGAACGTGGCCAACCTGGTCCTCTTGAGGTCCGCCTAGACAGCCGCATAGCTCTCTTGAGAGACGATGACATGACATGTACACGAAGGAATGGAACCAAAACGGATGTCGATGGTTAGTCAGCAAACACTCTGGTACAGATAAGCCTGTCCTCAGACAAAAACAGCCTATCCCATACATGTGTTTGCCGCCATGTGCAAAGTTGCCCAACAGTCCAACAGCTCACGTCGGGCTGCATAGAAGTAGGAGTGCATGAATGAAAGACCTGCACCTAAGCACCTCTTTATGCGGCCCATGACGGCGTTGGCTTGGCTATGGCGTGAGTCTAGAAGCGGAAGACGTCCCCAGCCAATCCGAAGCTGTCCAGGTCACGGCTGCGTTGGCACAAAGAGCTTATCGCAAGGATACACGCCCTCTTTTGTTACCGCATTGAGAAAGCCGGCCGATAAAAAATGTATCAATTGCAAAGTGGTGTTGCCACCATCAAAGTACCTTCTCCAAGATACATCGTAATTGGTAGGGCCTCGTCTTGGTTGCCGAAAAATAGCACATTCGAAAACAAGATACAGCGTCCGATCCGTTCCCGCCACCAATTCTGCCTTGCTAGGGTGATGAGGTGCGATGCAACCCTGCGGTTGCCAAGCTGGTCAGGCACTTGGTCGATTCAATCATGTCGTAGCCCGGCAAGCAGCACGTCTGCGCCGCCACCCCAGATTGTCGGTGAGAGGTCGCACTGATTGGCCGCCAGCCTGTCATACTGCCGTGTGTCTGTTTGCATGTCCTGTGAGTGATGAAGCGAGGGACGACCGAAATATGGTTCAATGTAAGCGGAGGAATTGTAAACGCCCTCTGTGCGTGCCGCTCCGAGAGAGACGTAAACAGGCCTGCTCACAGGCCGCTTGCTGCTGCTGCTGCCTGCTGGACAAACAGGTTGCGGCCATATGGCCGAATGCATTTCATGGCCCCACGAATCGAGCTTGCCATTGGGCTTCCCCAACCACTCCCCACACACACATCCTCCAAGCCCATGACGAGATGGTTGTTATGACTCCAAGCTCGTACAGCATTGTCGTATTCACGGTACTGCTCGATGCTCTTCCTCCTTCCCTCGGTTGGTGAACACTGACGGCGGGACCTCTTTCTAGGCTGCAACGGGGCTAGCTTGGAGCTGGGTAGTGAGCTAGTGTAGGGTCGATGATGCCGTCGTTTTCCCCAACATTGGCCCAGACTACAAAGCTTGCCTGTGGCCGCCTCCTCCTGTCCCACTCCCCAGAAGCGCTTCTCCAAGCGAGAAACTTGAGAAGCCCACATTTTACATACCCACTTTAAAACAGCTCTGGGATGTCACCTGTCGTCAGTCGGGCAGCGACGTTCCCTCTTATCCAACTCAACTTAGCTTCTCGACGGTGACGACATTCAAAGCTCTTTAATTTTCCAAACCAGCACACCCAGTAAAAGCAAGTTCGACCACGAGCCAGCATGGCGGACTACCCGGGCAGAGGTCGAGGACGCGGTGGCGGCAACCGTGGTGATCGTGGTGGCGGATTCCGTGGTGACCGTGGAGGGGGTAGTGGCTACCGGGGAGACCGGGGTGGTGGAGGTGGAGGCTACCGTGGTGATCGCGGGGGCGGTGGAGGTGGCTACCGTGGCGATCGAGGCGGTGGTGATCGGGGCGGTGGTGGCTATCGTGGCGACCGAGGCGGCGGGGGATATCGCGGTGACCGAGGTGGTGGAGGATATCGCGGCGATCGAGGAGGCGGAGGCTTCCGTGGTGGCCGTGGCGGCTATGCGCCGTCTGACTACAGCGCGTTCAGGCAAGCAGAGCTCTGTGTGCAGTCTCCTTTGATGACCGATTCTCGCTAACTGATCGCTGTTGCACAGCTATCCTGACGGAACGGCCGAGCCGAGCCAGGAGATTCGTGCTCTCGAAAACGAGCTGATGGCGGCAGCACCGCCGTCTGTTGCGACGGTGAGTGTGAGCGGTGTCGCTCAGCAGCTGCAGCAGATCAGCGTCTCCGCACCGGCCAAGAAGGGCAAGGGAAAGGGCAAGGGCAAGGGCGGTCCTCCGGCGCCGGCCCTGGCCTCGGTGCCGCCCTCGTCTGGTGGTGGAAAGGAAGACCTGGCCCGGTTCCCTCGACGGCCAGCATACGGAACGTCTGGTGTTCCGGTGGTCGTCTGGGCCAACTTCTTTGAGCTGAGCTTTGGTCGACTGCCGCACCTGATGCAGTACAATGCTCAGGTGGTCAAGATTGGTCGTGTCGTCCGCCAGGACGCAGGCGGCAGCAAGGGAAAGGAGATCCTCAAGCTGCCGTACTCGTCGATGGTCGGGCCCGACGTGCCGGCCGACACGACTGCGGCGCCCGAGGTCAAGGGCCCGCTCCTGCGCAAGGTCTTGCGTCACGTTCTCACGGAGCGGCTGATCAACATCCCGGCGGCCAGCGAGCTGAAGAGCAAGATCATCACGCTGGCGCCGCTGCCCGGATGGCTGGGCAACCCGCCGATGCTGGATGACGTCGAGGTCGAGGGCAGCGTGTTCCGGGTGCAGTTTGACGGCCCGGTGGTGCTGCCGCTGGACGGCCTGCAGCACTGGCTGCGCACAATGCGTGACGAGCGCGATGTCAACGACAGCTTCTTCCCCAAGTTCCCCGACGTGGTGGACGCGGTCGGCATCCTGCTGGGCCACGCGCCTCGCATGGCCACGCCGGGCACGACGACCGTGGGCAGCAGCCGGTTCTTCCCGACCGACATGCCGGCCGAACGGACGTCGTTGGGCAACAGCTTTCTCGAGACCGTGCGCGGATACTTCCAGAGCGTCCGGCCGGCCACAGGCCGCCTATTGCTCAACGTCAACGTGACCCATGGCATCTTTCGCGAGGCTGGTCGGCTGCCCGAGATCCTGCGACGTGCCGGCCGGCCGACGGTGCGGCTGCACAACATGCTGAAGAACATGCGCGTGGGCGTGGACATTCCGGGCGTCGGCCGCCAGGACTACTCCATGGGCGGCCTTGCCCGACGAAGCGACAACATGCGTGGCCGGGGACGGCGGAACAGCGGCGGCAGCGGCCACAGCGGCAGCAGTGTCGACGACGTGCTGCACGTGCGCCAGGACTTTGCTGGGCCGCGCGACGTGGAGTTCCGGTACAGCTCGGGGGCGAATCCGATTGCAGGGCTGAAGGACAACTCCATGGTGACGGTGTATGAGTATTTCCAGAAGAGTGAGTTTTTGGCTGGCTGCCTTTCGAGTTTCTGTCTCTTCTGTTCGTCTCTCTTCGTTTTTCTTCGTTGTTCCTCCCTAACCCCCTAGAATATCACGTCCAGCTGATGAACATTCCGCTCGTCAACCTCGGCAAGCGCGACAACCCACGCTACTATCCGGCCGAGTGGTGCACCCTGCTGCCCGGACAGCCGGTCAAGGCGCGGCTGAGCGCGAGCGAGTCTGCGGCCATGATCCTGTTTGCCTGCCGCACGCCGGTCGAGAACGCGCGGTCGATCACGGGCCTGGCCCGCCAGGTGCTCCAGCTGGACGGCGGTGGCAGCGGTGGCAGCGAGCTCTTCCGGCAGTTCGGTCTGACCGTAGCGAACCGTATGGTGGCCGTGGACGCGCGCGTGCTGGCCTCTCCGCGAATCCAGTACGCCAAGAAGGAGCCAGTGCGCGTGGCCAAGGGGTCCTGGAACCTCAACGGCCAGCGTGTCGTGCAGGCCGGCCGTCTGAGCAGCCGCGATGTCCCGTGGACGTACATCCACCTACGCAAGGTCGGCACCATGTCGGCCGACAGCGCCGAGGTCGCCCGGGCTGTCGTCGAGTTTGGCCGCTTCCTGCGTAACAATCTGGGCGTGCCGGTGCGCGAGGCCCCCATCCCGCTGCCACGGCACGAGTACAACACCCAGGCAGACCCGCTGGACGGCGAGGCCGCTGTGCAGCACGCGCTGGAAGGCCTGAAGCAGCTGACGTCGGCCGGTCGGCCGCGCGTGGTCCTGTTTGTGCTGCCGGCCAATGCTGACAAGGACCTGTATGCGTCCGTCAAGCTGCAGGGCGACACCGTCTTTGGCGTGCACACGGTGTGTGTCATCGGAAAGAAGCTGACGAAGCAGCGGCCGGGGACCAACTATGGCGGCTTTGACCCCCAGTACTTTGCCAACGTTGGGCTGAAGTTCAACCTAAAACTAGGCGGTGTCAACCACCGGCTGAGCGATGATCAGAAGGACCTCGGGCTGATATCCGAGGGAAAGACCATGGTTGTCGGGTACGACGTGATCCATCCGACCAACCTCGGTCTCGGCGGCTCGTCTGCGAGTAGCGGTGGCGATGCAGCTGCCAAGCTGCCCAGCCAAGTCGGTCTGGTGGCCAGCATCGACCGCCATCTAGCCCAGTGGCCGGCCGTCTGCTGGGAGCAGAGTGGCCGCCAGGAGATGGTCAGCGCCCAGCTGACGGCAGCTCTGCGCAGCCGCCTGCTTCTGTGGCGCGACCACAACAAAACGCTGCCGCAGAACATCCTGGTCTACCGAGACGGCGTGTCCGAGGGCCAGTTTGCCCAAGTGCTGGACATTGAGCTGCCGCTGATCCGTGCTGCCGCCAAGGACCTGTACCCGGCCAACGCGCCGCAGCCGGCCGTCAGCATCATCGTGTCCGTCAAGCGCCACCACACCCGCTTCTTTCCCACGCAGTCCGGCCATGATACCGGCAACATCTCCTGTGGCACCATTGTCGACCGCGGCGTCACGCTGCAGCGGTACTGGGACTTTTACCTGACCGCCCACACGGCCATCAAGGGCACTGCCCGCCCAGCTCACTACACCGTGCTGTATGACGAGATCTTCCGGCCAAAGTTCCCTGGCAACGGTCAGGCTGCCGTGAACGCGCTCGAGACCGTGACCCACAACATGTGCTACATGTTCAACCGCGCCACCAAGGCCGTCAGCGTCTGCCCGCCCGCGTACTATGCCGACCTGGTGTGCACGCGTGCTCGTCTGTACCAGGCCCGCGACTTTGACCGCATTCTGGCGAGCCAGGCTGGCGGTGCTTCGGACACGGCCAGCCAGCTCAGCGGGTCGACTTCGTTGGCGGGCATCGGGGCCCTGCCGCGCGTTCATGCGAATATCGAAAACGACATGTTTTATGTGTAGGCCGGAAGAGGGGACCCGACTGGAAGATGAGAAAAGGGTGAAGTCGATAACATGAGCAAGATGAAGAGTGAATATGAGAATGGAAATTGGCAAGAAATACGAGTAATAATAGAATCTCAACAGGCAAGTGCGAGGCACATGCTCCGTATGCGAGGAAGGAACAATGACAAAGCATGTCCAATCTAGTTTGACACAAGTTGTGGCTCGTGAGACCACGTGAAATTTGACCCAACGCCTTTGCAACAGACGTGAACAGTCATGATCATCGCTCACAGCTCCATCGTGCTCTCGTCGTCCTGGGTATCGGCCGGCGGCATGTCCCACGTCCTCCGTGGCCAGGCCGCCCGGCTGTCCTCGTTCTCCGTGTCCTCGTTCTCTTCTGTGTCCTCATTCTCTTCCGTGTCCTCGTTTTCCTCCGTGTCCTCGTCTTGTTGGTTTTGGCCCTCTCGCCCACCACCACCACCTCCACCCACACAGCGCAGCGCCCACTCGCGCACGCGGCCGGCCTTGTTCATGAGGGCCCGCGCCGCCTCTAGATCGTCTGCCACGACCTCGCTCTCGCCTTCGTCTCGCCACAGCACGTGCACCTTGGTCTGGTCGCGCCGCAGACTGCTGCCGTACACCCGGTCGCCAAACGTGTGCAGGGCCACGTGGCGCAGCAGAACGACGTCGCGTGGCTGCAGCGACGGGACGCCGCCCCAGAACGTCACCCCGAAGCCGGCACGCGTCTCGTCACCGACCACGAGCTCGACCAGCGATGCTGTTCCGCCCCAGCGCGTCTGGATCGTGCGCGGCTCCGCCACCGAGATCACGCCGACCACGGCGCTGACCGTCACCGTCTGCGGCTCGATGCCCACGAGATAGGCCGCACTCGGGATGGCCGCGAGGTCCGTCAGCGGGCCCCAGCGCGGCGGCAGCGGAGGCCGAGCCGGCGGAAGACGGGGGGTGACCTGAGAGGTGGCCTGGGAGGTCGCTCGGGAGGTCGCTCGGGAGGTCGCTCGTGATGGTGGCATCGTGAACGGTGCAGAACCCACCCCCGGTGCTTGGCTGGCCTGCCAGGCCCTACCACTGAGAACCCTGGAAGCCGGCCTGCTGTCTTCTTGCCTGTCCCAGACCTCGGACAGGTCTGGCAGCGATGACGGCAGCTCGTTGTGGGCCGCCAGAGAGTGCTCCAGAAATAGCGAGAGCGTCGTGTCTCCCTCTTCGAGGAAAGAGGTCGTGTCCGCCGCCTCGTCCGCCAACATGGCTTGCGGCACCGCAACAGAGAGCGGCTGCGTCTTGAATGACATGGAAACGAAAACCCGCGACGGCGTCTTCACCGCCCCGGGCGTTGCAAAGCAAGACGAGTCCGGCGTGAAGGCGAGAAAGTCGGCACGTCCGTATGGCTGCGTTTCTGCCGGTCCTGGCTGCAGTCCGGACGGCCGGCTTCCGGCCCCGTCATCGTCAGCCTTTGACACGGCCG
This sequence comes from Leptographium lundbergii, assembly GCA_001455505.1. Taxonomy (NCBI): domain Eukaryota; kingdom Fungi; phylum Ascomycota; class Sordariomycetes; order Ophiostomatales; family Ophiostomataceae; genus Leptographium; species Leptographium lundbergii. The sequence continues at coordinate 25,013 of LDEF01000057.1, forward strand.
CGTACCCCCTTGCTGGCAGCACCCGCCATGCTGGACCGTCTGGTTGTGATTGTGCCTTGTCGTCGGCAGCAAGGCTGTCTGTCCAGCCCGCAAATCGCGACAATGGCCCGACAAAGTCGTCCAGCAGGTCCGCCGTCGTCCAGTCAATCGCGGCCGAATCTGGAGCACCGGCCAGGACGATCACCTTTCTCATGATTCACATCTCCCCTTGCGGCTTGGTTGCTGCTGGCTGCGCTGCTGTTGCAGGCAATGGATGTTGTTGTGTGAGACTGTCCGAGAAGAGTGCTTTCCTGCTGTTTCGCACTGCTATTTCGCACTGTTAACAAATCGCGTAGCTCAGGCACCAGCACTTTGGCAGGTTGGGGGTTGGACCCACTACTTGCCTCTTTTGATTGCACACGCCACATGTTTCCCACGATTTCCTCATGAAGATCGCACATCAATCTCACCGCATCCACCACTCTCTCGAGCCATTGCGGTTTTTTTTGCGGCTACGGCTTCTTCTATGCTAGCCGACAAGCTTGCCGACCAGATTGCCATGAAAGCCCCTGCGCCCTGGGACCGCGTCCCCAGCCAGGACCAACTGTTTGTGCTGGTTACTGGGGCCAACAGGTCGGTTTCGCATGCCATCTGCTTTTTGCTTTCTGCTTCTTGCCCTCTTTCTGCGCCAAGAACACATTGCTGACTGGCCCCCTTGCAGCGGAATTGGTCTTGGCATCGCCCAGCAGCTCGTGGACGTCTTTCTGGCCGAGCGCTCGCCCGCGGCCCATCTTGTGCTCGTCGTCACCACCCGGTCGCAGGCCAAGTCCCGGGCCACTCTGGAAGCCGTGCGCGGCCACCTGCGCGGCTGCCGTGGCAGTGACGATAGTGCGGCCGACGCGGCCGCGCGCGTCCACCTGGCCGGCGTCGAGCTGGACCTGTGCCGGCTGCCGACCGTCTACGCGGCGGCCGAGCAGCTCCTCCGCGGCGGCGTCGACGTGCTGACAGTCCACGACAGCGGCCGCCTGGCGGCCGAGACGGCCGTGCGCGCATCGCTCCCGCGGCTGGACGTGGCCATCTTCAACGCCGGCATTGGCGGCTGGACCGGCTTCAGCATCGGCGGCATGATGGTGCAGCTCGCCACGGCCGGCCTGCTGCAGTCGCTGACGTTTCCGTCCTACAAACTGGCGCCGGCCGGCCAGCTGGTCGACCCGCTGACGGGGCAGCGGTCCGGCGGAGCCGGAGACCGAGACGACCGCCTCGGCGAGGTCTTTTGCGCCAACGTGTTCGGCCACTACCTGCTGGCCCACGCGCTGCTGCCGCTGCTGCGGCGGCCCGCCGGCACCGACGACGCCCTGCCGGCCGCCCGGATCGTCTGGGAGAGCAGCGTGGAGGCGTACTGCTGGGACGCGCTCGCGGTTGAGGACCTGCAGGGCGTGCGCACGACGGCCGCCTACGAGAGCTCCAAGCGGCTGACGGACGTGCTGGCGCTGACGAGCGGCCTGCCGGGCGTGACGCCGGTGACTGGACAGTTTCTGGGCGAGAGCGACAAGGAGAGCTACAAGGAGAGCGAGCAGGAGAGCGAAAAGAGCGAAAAGAACACCCCCAACAACCCCCCGAGACAGTACGTCACCCACCCCGGCGTCGTCTGCTCGTCGCTCTTCCCGCTGCCCCAGCTGCTCTTCTACCTCTACTACATGGCCATGTACATTGCCCGCTGGGCCGGCTCGCCCTGGCACCCCGTCACGGCCTACAATGGCGCCACTGCTGCCGTGTGGGTGGCCCTACAGCCGGCCGATGCCCTGGACGCAGCCCAGGCCGACAAGGTCAAGTGGGGCGCCTGCGTCACGCGCAGCGGACGTGCTGTCGTCAAGAAGACCGAGGTCGAGGGCTGGGGCTGGCAGGGCGACATCGACAGCAGCGACAAGGACGACAAGGACACCAACAACAATTATCTGCGCAACTCCGTCGGCCGACGCGCTGGCGCCACTACGCTGACAGCCGAACGGCGCCAAGACTTTGAGGCGCTTGGCCGGACGTGCTGGCAGGAGATGGAGCGGCTGCGACGAGTCTGGGAGGACAAGCTGGCGCTTGCAGTAGACAAAAAGGCCGCCAGCACAACCGGACGGTCATAGGCTCTTTTGGTCCTTATATTAATTATTAAATCCGAGACCTATTACGGAGTATTCCGCTGCATTGACTAATCATGCATTCTGCGGTTCGGAGAGACATCACATAAGACGTCTCCCGCTCTCGTCACATATATACAGTATTGGCCGAATAGATGGCCGAGCATCAATCATCAGGTTCATCAACAGCCTGTCGGGAGACGCTTCACCGCTAGCACCTCCCGACGACGGCGGAAAGAGCTGCCGGAGACAATCTTCAATCTTCAGCAAGCATCAGGGCGGGCTTGGCTTGGCCTCACGCCACATTGTCTCCCTGTGGCGGCACGACAGCCACGTTGTCGTCCGACCGGATGCGGCGCAACTGCACGGCGTCGTGGCGGCCGAAGAGGCCCAAGCACATGGGCAGCGGCACGACGACCAGGGCCACGACGGCCGTGAAGATGAGGGCGCGCTTCATGTTCTGCGGCGGTGAGGCGTCGTTGCCGTCGCGCAGGGCGTCAGAAATGATGACAAAGACGCCGCCGAGCAGCTGGCCGCCGCTCCAGCAGAGCGTGGACGTGACCTCGGGGCTGACGGGGTGGGTCAGCTCGGCGAGCAACTCGATGACGACGGGGACGAGCGTGAAGCAGGCGGCGCCGAGAAAAGCCAGCACGACATAGGGGCCAGCGAGGCCGCCCTGGTCGTGGGTCTGCGGCATCCAGATGAAAGCGAGGTAGCAGAGCCCGATGATGGGCACGCAGATCTTGATCGTGGCCAGGAAGCTCTTGGTGCGGTCGAGGATAGGCGACGTGATGGCCGCACAGACGAGCCCGGCGATGATCAGCACGGCGCCGGCAATGCCCGATGCGTCGTCCGAGTAGCCGTACGGGCCCATGATCTGGTTGAGCAGCGACGAGATCGAGTTGAAGAAGCCGACATAGACGGCAAACGGGATGAAGATGAGCCAGAACTCGACCGAGTGGCACAGCAGCCGAGCCGACTCGCGGAGCGTGGCCTTGGTCGTCTGGGCCGACGGGGCCACCGGCGTCGGCGGCTTGCCGTACACGAAAAAGGACGGGATCGAGCAGACGGACGACTGATGGGTTAGCGGAAAGAAAGAAGAAAAAAAACAGACAAAAGAAGAAGGAAAACCCCCTCCGAAATCGCACTCACGATAATGGCCACATACAGCACCATGTTGGGAATGTCATGTGACCGGTTGACCCAAAACGGCACAATCAGCTGGCCCAGCGCGGCGCCAAACGGGTTGGCCAGGCTCATCAGGGCCGTAGCCGTGACGCGGCCGCGGTTCGTGAACCAGAGGTCCGAGTAGCGCGCCGCCGCCGCCAGCACAAACGGCTGGGCCAGGCCCGTCAGGATCTGCCCAAACATGACGACGCCAAAGTGGCCGCCCGAGTCGCCGTTGGCGCTCAGGCTGCTGCGCGTGCCCGCATAGCGGACCCAGTTGCCGACAAAGATGAGCACGGCCGACACGATCATCGACGGCCGCGGGCCAAAGTGCAGCGTGTAGATGGCCAGCGGCGTGATGACGCAGAAAGAAAAGAGAAAGGCCGTGCTGAGCCAGTTGATGTTGGATTCGCTCGTGCGGAAGAATGTGGCTGCGTTTGACGACACAGGCGAGAAGGTGAGCCACTAGGGACGTTAGGAGGAGGAAGGAGCAGAGGGGCAGGACAAAAAGGGAAAGAGCAGAGAGGAAGGAGAAAGAGGAAAGAGGAAGGAGCAAGAAAAAGGCGCAAGAAGGAGCAACAGAAAGGCCAAGACTCACATCCCAGCTCACGATAATGTTGAGCAGCGTCAGCTGTACCAGCCCGAACCACCGCCGCTTGTACACCCGGTATACAACCGGCCCCGCCTGCGCATCACCGCTCGACCTGTCACCGTTGCCGGCCACCACCGTCGTCTGCGTGCCCAGCACCACCGTGCCGTTGGCTCCGGACCCATCGCCCTGCATCTTTCCGTCCGGCCCCAGAATCCCGCTCAGATCCACCTTGCTATCCTCCGAGTTGCCGTGAGACGGCCGCGTCTCCTGCACCTCGGCAATCACGCCTGCACCACCCGCGTCAAGCTCCTTGTCCTCCGTCCAGTCGCCGGCGTCCGTGGCCATGATCCCCGCCGACTGGTCTACCGCCACGTCCTAGTGCTCAGGCTTAGATTCTTGCTGTTGATCCTGCTGGGATCAGAGATGTCGACAGTCCAGTCCGGCCTGTTCGTGATGGGCCGGGCACTTGGGCACTTTCTGGCTATACGCAACAATGCTTGCTCGTCTGGCTAATCTTCAACGCCGGCGAGACCGAGGGAGACGGTCTAGGTATACCACAGGGCAGCGCAGACATGCATGTGTCTCAGATTGACAGATTGGTCGGGCAGCTATAACAGAAGATGGAAAGATACGAAAGATGATACGAGTATGCGAGAGCGGGTGGGGGGGGACACCCTCAGAAGGGCTCTATCGTCGCTCGCACTCGCTTGCGGTCACATCGTATCGCGCCAAGACCCCGTTGCCCGTTGGTTCCTCGGCCCTGCGCACGCGAAGCACGTATCGAGCCAGCAGGGATAAACTCCGCACTCGGTCAGCCGTCGAGAGCACGGCGACGCATGGATCGACAAACGGCAAAAGGGGGTGGGCCAATCTTGCTTGCACATGATTCGAGCCTGCTGTCAATTCCCTGCGGCTGCAGGCGGCCGTTACGACGCTTCCACACGCGGCCAGACGTTCACGGCCGAAAGGGCACGCTTCACCATGTCATAAACAGGCAATCAGGGAAAGTAGGGTGGGCGGCTTTAGCTTGGACCAATTGCCACAATGGGAGAAATGGGAGACAGAGGGGGAAAGACCCAACATGTCACGAGACAGCATGCGCCGATTGGTGCAGGGAAACGACTGGAAGAATGGAAAAAGGCCCAGACGCCAAAACGGCACTGTGCACTACACCACGAGGGGGACAGGACACCCTCCCGTCGCCCTGAACGAGGCTGATACGGGCAGGTGAGGATAAGAACGGCCGGCAGGATAAGAACCTGTCCCGCCAATACGAGTAGTGCGTCCGGTTGTGCCAAGAGGCCCTGCGGCGTATCTCTAAAGGTAAAATCAATCAAGAAAATCCCACGTCCCACGTCCCGATTCCGTGCCATGACGGTACGAGTAGAGTGGCAGAGTTGCGATAAGCCCTGCGGCCGCTCGGCTGTGAGCCGCAAAGGCGCAACGGCCCAGACATGTGAAAGGCGAATGAACTGGGCCACCGGCTCAAAGCGGCCAGTCTACCCGGGCAAATGAGCTTCGCTCCAAGGGTCGAGCCGAGCTCGTGATGGGTGCAGTCGCCGCGATACCGTACGGAGTAAGGCATCGCAGTGCCGGTGCAAGCCAAACAGCCAATTTTGTCGTCGTGTTTTTATGCATGCGGAAGCCGGAAACATGCTCTTGTCGCCGTCACATAATCACCCCCGACAGTACTCCGTACTATCATATCTTACAAAAAGGAGGGGTGGGGATGTGTCCAAAAGACATGGGACATGAACGCTCCACGTCCTCTCTCTCGCTCTCTCCTTCTTCCTCTTTCCAGCCCGTTCTTCCTCTTTTCCCCCCTTCTTTTCCCTTTTTCTCTCGCACTCGTCTCATCTCTCCTGCTCGATCCCGCCTCCGTTCTCCACTTCCATCAGCTACACGACCGAGCCCGATTAAAGCCAAAGCTGCGGCCCGTCTTCCCACCGACGACAGTCCACCTTTCTCTCTCACCCTCGTCTCCATCTTGCAGGATGATGCACGCATTGTTCATTGTTCCATGTCACATGTCTGGCAGAGCCTCGTGAAAAAAAAGGACCTGTCGGTAGAGCGTGATCCATTGATGTTGATAAAGAGACAAGGGCTGCCTGTCCTCCCTCTTCCTCTCCCTCCTGCCGGCCCCCAGTCATTATCGTCGTGCCATCTACTTGAGCTTTGCCCACAGCTTCGGTGCAGCGCATTGGGTCGCGCAGTGGGTCAGGTGGAAGACTAAAGACTGTCAGCGTCGAGCTCCGACCGTAGAAATGGTGCAAGATGCACTTGGGCAGGGACACGTACACTCCTCCACGCAGTCCTCCTTGCTGCCGTTCTCGACGCGCTCCACGCACTCCTCAAAGTGGTGCTTGGCCGGGGCGCACTCCTTGGAGTTCCGGCACTCTGCTTCCGTCAGCAATTGTCCCTCGCACAGATCCGACAGGGATTGCCATTGGGACGAGGGGAAAGGCGGATTGACGGCAGAGCACGGCCGCTCGAGAGCTCCGCCACCTCATGTGCCCTGTGCAGTGTGCCTTGTCCGCCTTGTCCGCCTTCCCCCGGGAAATAGCTTACCCTCCTCGAGAGTCTCCTTGGGGTCGACCAGCTCCTCCTCCTCCTCCTCCTCTTCCTCCTCCTCGGCCTCGGCCTCCTCTGCCTCCTCCTCTTCGGGCTCGGCCTCGGCCTCCTTGGGCTCCTCTGCCGGCTCCTCCTGCGCAGGCTCGGCCACCGCCTCAGCTTCGGCCACGCTCCATGGCGTCGCCGCCTCAATCAGGTCCGTGAACGTGTCCCAGATGCCCATTTTTGCTGCAAGCTAGGAATTAAGTGCTGGTGCGTTGTCGGGAGCGGGATAAAGAGAGTTGAGCGGTGGGCAGTGGATGGCTCGTTCGGTTCGGTGGGACGATAGGTGGTGCGTGGTTTGACGATGAGGACCAGCGGAACCACGAAAAAAATTGAGTGCCAACACGACTGGGAAAATTCCCGGGTGCTGGTCGTAGAAATTGCGCCATTTTGATTGGGCGCGCGCCTGTTCCTAGCCGGGCGCATCCGATTCACGTGACCGTCGCTCCGACACTGCCCCCGTGGCCGGATTCACACGTCTCCCGCAAGGAACAAGATAAATACGCTCACAGCTCGGCTTGCATTCCGCTCATCCCTCGCAAGATATACCAAATTTGCAATTGCTCCTCCAATGCTTCAAACGGCTTCCGATAAAACGTCATAAGGGTATCACAGCGCCTCGTTCTTGCTGGCAAAGAGCTTCATGGACGAGGTGTCGGAGGACGAGATCCCCTGCCGACGGCTGGCTCACAAGTGTCGGATAATACACAACGAGAGTTAACAAAGCAGCCGCCTGGAAGCTGCTGCCCGCCAAAACCACAAAACCACAAATCTCTACCCCTAAGGACCCGTCTATGTGCCAGTTTATTGCCGCTCGGCCGCCTCCCGTAGATCCTCCTCGAGCCGCATTCCGAGGGCCTGGGCTTGCGCCTCCTCATAGTCCGGAGGCGGCTCGTCCGGCGTGCCCTGGGGAAAGCCCCGGCCGGCATCCGGATCCGCCGTCAGTGGTGGTGCCGGCTCTTCGGCCTGCTGCGAGTCGGACGCTGCCGGTGTCCCTGCTGATGATGCTGCCTGTCCGGGAGCTGCGCCTGGCGCTGGTGGTGGCCCTGCCCCTCCGGCTGGCAGGGTGGCCTCGTACTTGGGCAGGTCCTCTCCGGTGGGAATAATTTGCCCCGTCTCCTGCTGTAGGGTCCGGGCATAGGCCAGGCGCTCCTTCATGACCTCAAACTTGCTCTGGAAGGCATCGTGGCCTCCGTCCTTGAAGGTGAGCTTAAACTCTAGCCGCGGAACGTCGTGCGGGATGCCTCCGCCGACAGTCGGCCGCACGGTTCCGCTCCATGACCACGGGCCAAAGAAGCTGGAGGCGACGCGAGTGTCCTCAAAGTCCAGGATCGGTGCAGAAAAGGACTTGAAGGCCGCGGTCGGCCTGGCCGGTAGGTAAATGACCTAGACGCCGCACCAAGCAGCCGGTCAGCAGGTTGGTCGGCTGGTTGCATGCGGACGACGGCACGGTACCGTAGCATTGGCCGCACCGGCTGTCACTTACCCTGTTATTTGTGATATAGACAATACCACTGTCGCTCTTGGCCGAGAACGGGGTGGTATTCGGCAGCGATTTCGGGGTGCCAATGTCGAGGCTGATGCGAGAGCGCACCTTGTAATAGACCTTCTCACCAGGGAGCTTCACAATGTCGCCCTCCTGGCCCAGCATAACCCAACTGGTCTCCTCGTCAGAGTCCGTGTCGATATTGGCATTACGGGCAAGAGTGTAGCTATGCTGCTCCTGGTAAAAATCCATGTGTAGGATATGTAAGGCGAGAAGAGTGGGGAGGAGGGGGGGGGGAGGGCATATGCAGTCGGACAGACCCGTGAAGGGGGCAACGTATGGGGGAGCAGACGGCAGGGGGTAAGGGGGACGAAAGCGGAGTAGATGCGACGGGATGGTATAGAAGATAGAACATGCAGAGGAAACCGGTCTCACGGGTTGTAGTATGGTCACAGCAAGAAGGGCAGATGGCAGACGGGAGATGGCAAAAAGGGGAGAGGGAAGTAGTCTGTGTATAAAAGGTGCTGTGGGGATGATGGAGGCCGGACTCACTTTATTGACATTTTGCCAGTGTGCTGTTTTCCTCTAGGATTGGCAATACAGTGTGGCTGCCCTTATGGAGGTGGGCGATCCAGCCTTCTCAGCTTCCTGACCAGCCTGACCAGCTGAGAGAGGCTTAGTGCTCGAGGACGACAGATATTTGACGACACAGGCCGGAGCAGACAGACGAGGTACTTGGCAACGAGGGCAGAGAGCAGAGCGCAGAAAGCGCAGAAAGCGATCACCCGGTCCGAGTGCGTAGGTAGGAATAGTGGGTCAGCGTGCTTATGGCCCTGCTCGCGCGACTCAGTCAGTGTCTAGGGGGGAAGGCGAAGAGACTTAAGCTAGTGGCTAGCAGCGGGAATGCAAACGAGAAGGTGGCCGGGGGCCGGACGGGTCGTAAGAACAGAGCAGTTCATGACGGCACGGTGTCTGGTGAGAGAAGCAGGCGAGGGAGGGATGACCGGCAGGAGGCGAGAGACGGCTGACGAGAAAGGACAAAGAGGCAGTGAAGCGAGGAAGGGGCAGTGTGCTCGGTGGGCGAGAATTCGGATCGAGTGAAGCTTACGAGTCCGATTTGGCCGGATCTAGACGGCAAGGAGCATGCAGTAGGGCCAGCTCAGCAGGACGAATAAGAAGATACCGCTCGGACGTGGTATCTTGCACAAAGCTGCAAAGAGAGTGACACGAGGGGAAGGGGTGTGAATGGCCGGGACGATGGAGCGGAACCGAGAGAGGGAGAAGGCGGAATGGAGAGGTGGAGAGGCCAGAGGGCGGCCCAGGACTGTGGAAAGCAGTTGAGCAGGCGCCAAGATAGGGAAGATGACCGATGGCTGATGGCTGATGGCTGAGGTGCCACAGGCGGGGACGGAGAAAGCGGGGCTTCCAGAATCACGGAGACACGTGTCGGTGGGAAGACGAAAAAGAGAGCCTACTACGAGGATGGATTGTCGGGCGGATTTTTGCGATATATCCGGAGGGGCTTCCCAGAGGCTGCGCGCGCGAGGCAGGGCGGAGGCAACAGGAGCACGGGGGCGATCTTGGACAGGCTGCCGTGAGAAAAGCTGGGCGGCGGCGACTCGTTGGGGTCGGGATGGTCGTTAATACAGAATCGGAATGGTGAGGCACTGGGGGGGGGGAGAGGCCCTAAACGGCGGGCCAATGGTGTGGCTGCGTTTCGGCGGCGTTGCAGCAAAGCCGGTCTCAGCAGCTATGCATAGTGCGGTGGTGGTGCATTTTGGGGGTCCTGGCCCTAGCTGTTTCCGTTGTGACGGGATTTCGAGCTAAGAGACGTGCATGAGAGCATACGACCATGCGAGCATGGGAGCATGCGTACGATACATGGCAGCTGCCAAGCTGCCAAGCTGCTCGGCTGGCTGGCTGGCTGGCTGCTGTGAGCAGCTGCGAGCACCTGGCAGCAGCAGCTGTTCGCCGCGCTGTTCTGCAGCATGCACGTCAGCACGACTCTGGGCAGAGCGTGGGAAGCGTCCAGGCAGCTCACAGGCGAGCAGTCGGAGACTTTCAGGTGGGGGTTGCATGCTGACAGGGGAAAGAGGGATGCAAATGGGGGCACAATGCCGATAGCTCGTACTCGCGACCTGGATCGCACAGTGTGCATGCTGTACGTCGTACTCGCAGCGACGGCAACCCTCGCTCCTGCCGCAAAGGTCGTCTGAAGACTGGTGCATCGACCAAACAGGAAGCAGCGGTCCGTGGAGTACATGGACGGCGTACAGAGTACTCCGTAGACCTTTCAGATATTGTCGACATCTCGTCAGTCATGTCCCCAAAGCTCGGCAAATAATCGGCTCGACTTGCAGATATGTCACTGCCGTGCCACTATGTTTGTTCCCCTTGTCCATCAGATCCCCCCCTCTCTCTGACGACCCTCCTGCAGAGAGGGCTGACCCCCTGCCAAAAGGCCACTCTCAATGTCACGAATTGCAAGAGCTCACCGCCTCTCTTCGGGCCCGAGTCTCTCGACTGTCTGCGGTCTGCTCGCACGGTTCTCTGTTCCGCGGTTGCATGGCACACTCTAGCTCTCCACCGACACGGCATCTTGCTCGTCAACAGCCAGAAGCCGTGCCGAGAAGCAGCCGACCAAACGGAAGGGCCGTCTGCTGTACGGCGTATCCACACCTGCCCAGCATCTCGGGTGTCTGTGGCAACTCTGGCATACGGAGTAGTACGAGACTACCGGCCAGTCCGTTACATCTTCATCCAAAATGGAGCATCATGGGGTAGGGCCAATAGCCGGTGGCCAAGACAAAATATTCCTGGTCCGCACTCTGACAGGACAGCCGTTGGTTGTCCCAATCATCTTGCTGCACCCACCTTACATAGTAAGGCATATTGACAGGGGGTTCCATATCATCCATACAGACAGATACTCTGCAATACGAGACACTGGCATGCATCGAAAAAACGCGTCAAACTCTTTCGAATCAGAACGCAAATGCGGACGGAAGTAGCCCAAAAAGTTTGATCGTTTGGCTATGGAATTCATGAGTTTCATTATATACGTGTCATAAAAAGAACCATCATACGAAGAGCAGAGAACGCCGGAAGAAAGAAAGCCAAAAACCAATTGTGCCCCGATAACGCAGAGGCAGCCGTGTGATGACAAACCGAAAAAGAACAACGCCCATGTGCATCGACAACGGGCACCCCTTCCAGGTCGACAATGCCATGCAAAGAGTACCCGAATCGCCAATGGCAAACTGAAAAGCGGAAAAATAGCCCCACTCGTTCGGCGCCATCCCATGTACTTGTCTTGTGCAGCCCACAAGCAGTGCTCACCTTTTGCCACTGACACCATTTACAAGTCCTCGGCGTCCAGAACAAAGTCCAGCTTCGGAATCTCAATCTTGGGCGCCGGCATGTCTATCGTGGGGCCGCTCAGAGCAGGCGGCACCTTCTTCACATCGTTCTGTCTCTCCGAAGCAGACGGCGGGGCCGGAGGAGGAGGCCCGTAACGGACGTCACGCACATCCCAGCCGTCCTCGTTGGCGGCGGCAACCCAGGTGCGCAGGCCGTCGTGGACGGCGCCATAAAACTTCTCCTTGCATAGACGAAGGCTGCCACCCATGCAGCGTTCCCAGCCCGACATTTGCATCTGCTCACGCAGCAGGTTGCGCTCGGCGGCCGTCGGCGTGCAGGCGAGGATGGCGTTGACGAGGTCGAGGTGGGAAGCGAGATAGTTGGTGGCCTCCCATTCGACGCCGCCGACGTATGGAGCTGCCGGAACCGGCGGTCTCTCCTTGGGAAAGTGGCGAACCATGTACGACGACGGCGGGGTTGTGGTGTGCGACGGCGGTGGCGGTGGACAGGCTGCAACCTCAGCAGCGCTGTCGTCATCGGGCGATGCGCCATGGCTGTCGGGACAGGCCATGTTCTGGGTCCTCGCGGCGGCCGGCAGCGAGATGACATTGAGGTGGTGCAGGAAGATCCAGAAGACCTCCTTGGTGACGCTGAGGACCTCCTTGCACCAGACGCGATACGGACGGTCTCTGCGCATTTCCAGGACGAAGCTCACGGTCCGGGCAGACTCAGTGGCGGCCGGATCGCGCAGATAGCCCAGGACAGTGCTGGAACGGGCTGCACGCTCGTCGGGCGGCGAGGCGCTCTGAATGTACGTGAAGAGCAGCCAGGTGACAATGTTGCGGGTGGTGAACTCGCTCGGGCCCTTTTTTTCGGGGTCGAAGATCATGTGGATCAGGGCGGGCAGCAGGCTGGCCTGGGTGGCGTGCAGGTACTGCAGCGCGAGGGCGGTGGTGCACAGGGCCTTGAGGCAGAGGAGGTTTTCGTGCAGCAGGGCGTCCTCGTGCTCCTCGCGCCACTCGATGGCCAGGATGCGGTGCAGCAGGCCGACAGTCTCCTCCATGCCTCCGAGGCCGATGAACTCCTCGGTCCAGACGACGGTCTCGTTTCGCAGCAGCAGGCGCAGCTTGTGCAGCTTGCCGACCTCGACCATCTCGGGCTTCTGGACGGTGCGCAGATACTGGACAAAGTCGCCGGGCGTGTGGTGCTGGGCCTTGGCCTTGTTGAAGAGGCCGGCCAGCGTGCTGCCATGGCTGGCTGCACTCGCGCCGGCAGCCGCCGCAGCAGCGTCGGCAGACTCGATGCCGGCCGAGCAGGCCATGCTCTCGTTGGACTTGGATCGCAGACGACGGCCCAGGGTGTCCTCGGCCTTTTTCCGGAGCGACAGGCCGGGGCTCTTCCGACGGCTGGCGGCAGCGCTGCCATTCTCGGCCTCGGCACGGTCACGATCACGACTGCGGCCGCGGGTGACCCTGGAGAGCGTCAGGCTCTTGACGCGCGAGTGCTTGGACTTTGTGGACTTGTCCGACTTGGACTTGTCGGGCTTGGCCGGCTTGGTGGCGGTGTCGGTTGAGGCGAGCAGGGTGATGGAGGAGGCAGCTGCAGCCGGATTGGAGCCGGACGGCAGAGCGGGAGAAGGCGGCGAGGGCATGCTCTCGTTGCTCGTGGAGCGTTTGGCACGGCTCTCGGCCCAGTCCTGGCGGATGAACTCCATCTTGATGGCGGCGGCCAGGCTGCGCATCTTGTAGCGCTGGTGCTCGGGAATGTTTCGGCGGTCGAGGAGGGCCTCGAGATGGGTGTCGATGTCTTTGGGATCAATGACGGGGCCGCGAGCCTCGGCGGCCATGGTGGCAGACGAGGTGCCGTTGGTGGCGCCCGGATGGAACGACTTGGGCCGGACGCTGGTGGTGTGCGCCCTGACGCGAACAGGGACCTCTTCGAGAGAGGGCCGACGGCCGCGAGCGCGTGCAGTGGGATTGTGAGCGGACTGCAGCGAGCCGGAATGGTCGCCGTTGGGAGCGCCGGCAGGATTGTCTCTGCAGAACTGGGCATAGATGGGTGGCTGCGGGTCGACGGCAGCGGGGTATGTGACGGAGCCTGGCGGCGTGCAGTTCTCCTTGTCCTTGGCCGTGCGAGCCTTGTCCTTCTTGCCGTTGGTGGACGACTGGTTCGGGCGGACGGCCGGCTTCTGCATGTTTCTGAGCGACTTTGGGCGCGATAGCAGGCCGGCGAAATTGGACTTCTTGGGCGAGGGCGTGGGGATCGGCTTGTTCTCGTTGTTGGCCGGACCGGCAGCTCTCGTGTCGATGGTGAGCTTTGTCTTTCTGGTGGGCGAAACGGGAGCAGGACTTCGAGGCAGGCGGTCGTGGCTGGCGAGGACGTGCTTCCCGGGCTGCAGATAGGGACCGGCGAACGGGTCCTGGTGGCGGTTGTGAGACGTCTCCTCCAGGGGGGCAGGGCCTCGGGTGGCCATGGGTAGGGGTGCAGGCGATGGAGGCTCGCCCTCGGAGTCGTTCCGGCGATGCCGCATAAAAGAGCGCAGAACAGACTTGTTTCGCTGGTGGCGGGGAGGCTCAGCAGGAGCGTGGCCATCGGTGGCAGCCATGGCGGGCGATGGGCGCGGCTGGCTCGCCAGAGGACAGGAAGAGGGAAGAGTGTTTGTCTGGGGGAGGACGAGAGAAGCAGACTTTGGCTGGGGCCAAAAGAGACACGGCCTCGAGGGATTCGTGTGTCCTGACGCCGATTGCTGGCAGCCGTGGTCTCTTAGGCCATTGTCGGGCGATGGGGAGTGTCGGGATGTTTGGATCAGTCGCCGCCAGGAGAGCGGAAATGAAGGACAACAGGGGAAGAGATTTTGAGATTCTGGTCGAGGAGTGTGGAAAGGAAAGACCCAGGCGGTAGCGAAAGGGGAATGAATTGTAAATATCGGCGTTATCCGATAAGGGTTGCCGTGGCAACATGGGAGGTTTTAGGGCGGTTTGGGAGACCCCCTCCAGATAGGAGGAGCCATGGTCCTCTCGGCGACGCTGGGCCGCGCTTGAGTCAATAAAGGGAGTGTTCTCCGCATCTGGCAACGGGCGCTAATAAGAGGGAGTGGCGATCGGAGTCCACTAGGTGCTGACGTTTCTTGGTCGTGATCAATGTACGGAATACGGAGTACGGAGTACGGAGTAGTATCTTACGGAGAAGATGGTCTAATTCTGGGAGTCTAATATAAAGCGCGTGCTGAGTCTGCGCCAATTTTCCCCACGATGCAGCCACCGTTTCGGGGACGGAGCCGTGTGGCTCACCAGCTGAGGAGGCCACGGGTGCGGTCGAAGCCACCACGCAGCTGGCTGTCGGGCTTGACGACCTTGCCCTGGAGGATGGTGTAGCGGACGAGGTTCTCGCAGTCTTCGGGGCGGATGCGGGCGAGCCAGATGCACTGGGCGGCGCCTGGGGGGTGTTTGGGGGAGTCTCCGTTTTTTGTTCCGTTCTCGGGGCTAGTTCCGTTCCCGGGGTTGGTTCCGTTCTCGAGGCTGGTTCCATTTTCTGTGCCGTTTTGCGTCCCGTTTCCGTCGCGCAAGACGGCCGGCACGGCGGCGCGGATGCGGTCGGGTAGGCCATCGCGCTCGGCGGGCGAGAGGGCGGCGCGCTGGACGTGGTCGATGCCAAAGGGGTCTGGGCGGCGGTAGACGAGCACGTTGGCGCTGTACTTGTGGCCGCCGACGTGGGAGACAAAGTAGATGCCGACGCCGCCGGGGCGCTCGTCGTCGAGGTCGCGGTAGAGCCCGAGCGGCCGGAGGTGGCGCTCGAGCTCTTTTCGGAGCAGCGGCGCCGACTGGCCGCAGCGGGCGTCGCGCGTCTTTTGCGAGCAGAGCAGGACGAGCACGCTGTGGGGGGAGGGGTGAGCGGCGAGGGGGGGGGGGAGCTGCCAGGGGTTGGCCTCGGCATGCGAGCTAGCCTCCCCGAGTCTGGTCGCGCTGGTCGGTCCTCGGCCGACGGCCTGCAGCAGCGCCGCCGCGTCGCCCGGCCCGACCGGCTCGACCACCACAAAGGCCGGCAGCAGGAGCACGCGCGTGGGGTCGTCGTAGCCGGTGCCGTGGGACGGCATGTTGCAGGCCGACAGCATCAGCTTGCCGGCGGGCTTGCCGGTGGGCTTGCCGGCTGGCTTGTCGCCAAGAAGCGAGGGGGCCCGGCTGACGGCCTCCATCAGGCTGCCCTTCTCGTCGGCGACGTCGCGGGCCCAGTCGGCCTTGCCGGTGGCGACCAGCAGGTGGGTGCTCCAGGCGTGGACGCGGCCGTACAGGCGGTCGTCGTCGTCGGTCTGGAAGCCGCGCGGGTAGCGGACGGTGCAATCGGCGCAGTCGTGCAGGCAGTCGTCCCCGTCGACGGCCGGATCGGTGCGCGCAAAGAGGTCGTCGGGGGCGGCCGGTCGGGCGCCCCGGCCGTGCTGGGCCAGCTTCTTGGCACCGTCCACGAGGGAGCGGAAGGCGGAAGACATGGGCGGAGGGAATGTATAGAGGTGTGGACGATCAGAGGCAGAGAGGGCTGAAAGCTGAGACGAGAGATGAGAGACGAAATGAGAGACGAGAGATGAGAGANNACGAGAGATGAGAGACGAGAGAACAGCTAGACGAATGACAGGATGAGAGCGGAAATGAAAAAGAAAGATCAGGCAAAATGAATGCAAACATAAAGAACCCCGACACAGTCGACTACATGAGTCGTCCATTGCGCCAAGGGTTCGGTCCCAGAAATTGCAACGTCGGAAGGAGCTCGGCGGTAGTCGGGGATTAGAATGCCCCGCGGCATTATCTCCGACTTGGACAGGCAGCAGCTTTAGATGCTGCCACGGTATCTTATCTGATCATCACAATGACGTTTTCAGTGTACATCAACCTATCGTTGCATTTGCCTGCTATGTCCAAGAATACGGCGTCTCCTAGACAAAATAATACAACACTATGCCAGAACAGATCGCTGTGACCAGTAAGGTAGAAGGGGGGAAAGAGGGAAGAGGGAAAAGGAAGAAAGAGAAGGAAATGAGAACAGAAAAATCGGAGAAAAGAGAACAGTGGAGAAAATAGAAACAGAAGAGGGGGAAATCAGAGAAAAGAAACAAATGAACAAAAAAACTCCAAATGTATATCCCACTCCTCCTCCCACTCACATCCCCTTCTCCTCCCCCTCCTCCTCCTCCTCCTCCTCCTCCTCATCGTCCGCCACTAGCGAAAAGTCCTTGGCCGACTGGCTCTGTCGCCGCCGCAGCTCGCCGCGTTCCCGCATCGCCTCGCGGATCTTCTTGCTGGCCTCGTCAAAGCCGCCGCTGGCGTCCAGCGTGGTGAACCCGCTGACCGGAAACCCACCACCGGCACTGCTGCTGCGCGACCGCGACCGCGACGGCGGCCGTGTCGGGAAGATGCCCACCGCGCCAATGTTGCTAAACGACTCGTTGCGCGGCACGGCTCGGCCCGACTGCGTGGCCCCGACCGTGATGGTGATGCCGGCAGCTGTGCCCGACCCGCTGCCGTTGGACTGCTCGCTGTCGTGTCGCCGGTGCTTGACCGGCGGAGGCGACGTCTGCGTGGTGGCTGCTGTCGCGGTTGCTGGCCGAGACGCCGTGCCGCTGGACCGCGCGTCCCCGTCGCCCACCGGCACCTTGACCAGGCGCTTGTGCGGAAAGTCGGGGAACATCTCGGGCCCCAGGGTGTTGATCAGGTCGGTCACGCGCACCTGCAGCTCGGCCCGTCGCTCGCGCAGCTTGTGGATGTTGTAGCTCGACGACGGGATCATGCACAGGACCAGCGGCCGCAGCGACTTGACAATGTCCATGCCGACCTCGCCAAAGCGCAGGGCGGCAAACGTGATGAGCGGAAAGACGATCCAGCCGGTCAGGAAGACGAGCCACCAGGGCGCCTCGCTCGCCCACGCCGGCACGTAGCCCCACAGCCGGTCGGACCCAAACTTGATCACGAACAGGACGCAGTAGGCGTTGTACAGGATCGGGGCAAAGAACATGGCCACCAGCAGCTTCCACGTGGCCATGACGTCGCGGCCCTGGATCTTGACCGACGATCCGGCCAGGGCCTCGGCCGCCTTGCGGCGGCTGTACAGCTTCGTCACCACAAAGACGGGCGCAAACAGCAGCAGCCCCGGCAGGACGCCGACCGACAGCACCATCAGCTGGCCCAGCCGCAGCACAAAGAGGGCCGACACCTTCCACCACGGCATGCGCGCATAGTTGACCTGGTGGTCACGGATGTTAAGGTAGCGCAGCTGCTGGTTGTAGTCCTTGACCGCCTCGGTCACAGCGCGCACCCGCTCGTCGTCCTTGTACTTGTCGTAGCCCATGGCGAGGCGCCGGTTGAGCTCGACGACCAGCGGCAGCGGCAGCTTCTTGCCCGTCGGGTTGTACAGCCGCCGGGCCGCCTGGATCAGCATCAGCGTGTCGTAGTCGGGCGTCGACACCGTCACCGCCGCCAGCGCCTGGTGCACCATGTCCAGCAGCTGGGCGATGGCGTCGCGACGCCGGCCGTCGCGGTACATGGCCACGAGCTCGGGCGGCACCGACAGCGGCGGCCCAAACTCCACCACCGCCCGCGACCGGAACTTGTGTGCGTGGAAGTAGTTCATGCCCACCGGCATGATGCGCAGATCGCAGTCGGGCGACTCGGCCAACGCGCCCAGGGCCATGATGGCCACACCGGCCTTGAGCGGCAGCATGCCGGTGCGGTCGTGGCTGCCGCCCTCGGGGAAGATGCCGACGCAGCCGCCGCTGCGCAGCCGGTTGAACACGGCGTGGTACACCTTGGTCTGGTCGATGTGGGCGGCCAGCTTGAACTTGGTGCCCTGGAACCCGGGTGCTGGCCCAGAAATGTCGTGCAGAAAGTGCCCGTCCTCGTCGACGTCCGAGCTGGCCGTCCAGCCGGTCAGCTGCACCATCGGCGTGCGGCCCTGGAACGGCCGCTTGAGCCGGACGGCGTCGGGCCCCAGGATCTCGGCAATGTCCACGCTCGAGCCGCTCTTGCCCTTGACCGACGGCAAAAAGATCATGCTGCCCACGGCTGCCACCGTGTCGAACGAGGTGCCGACTCCGCGCAGCAGCGTCGGGTCGTGCACCGGGTCTGGCAGGTAGATGGTGCCGGCCACCGGCTTGGCCGAGTCCTGGGCCCGGCCGACCGGCACCGACCCGACCTGGCGCGACGCCCAGCCGATGAAGCCGTGCACCGATTTCTGCGCAATCAGCAGCGACACCCGCCGCTTGGCCTCGTTGTGCAGCGTGCGCTGCAGGATCAGCGCGTCCACAAACTGGTTCGCGTGGGGGGCCGCTACAAAGAGCACCGGGCCGTCACGCGGGATCTTCCACGAGCCGCGGGGGTGCACCTCGCGGAAGAAGAGGTCGACCAGGATCGACATGGTCCAGAGGAACGTGTCGTACTTCCAGTTGCTCATCGGGTACAGGTCTTTTTCCGCCTTGGCCGTCTGGCCGTCTGTCTTGGCCGCATGTTGGCCCGCCTGCCCGTTTGGCACGACCGCGCCGTTGGTCTTTTCCTCTGCCATTTCGGTCCGGTAGGTCGAGAAGCGGAAAGCGAAGAGGCCGAGCACGGACAGTCGAGAGTGTGCGAGGCAGACACGAGACACGAGACACGACAGGAAAACGCACTCGCCGGCGGTTTCGGGAGCCCAGAGGGGCGGTGGAGCTGGAGGGGTGCTCAGAGTCACAGCACTCTGGTCTGGGGTAGGAAAATGCGCGTTAAATGAAATGGCAGAAAAAGATGCTCAGACCACATCACAGAAGCCCCGTAAGCTCGGTCCAGAAGAGCTGCTCCGCTTTTATCCTCGGGAGACTGCACAGACGCCTGCCGCTGCCACGGAGCAGAGGTCGTATCGGGGCGATGGCGAGAGGTGACGACACGGTGAGGAAGAGGACGAGGAAATCCAAAAATGAAAAATGAAAAATGAAAAATACTTGGGACAAGCCATTTGGGACAAGGGCACGGCAAGAGCGATCGGCGGCCGTTTTAATGTCAGACCTGTAATCGACCTCCTGCGGGGTTGCTGCCGCGAGCGCTGAAGGGAAGCAGCGACAGAGCAGCGCCAACAAGGCTGTGCCATCAGGAAGGACTGCAGGTGAGTAAGCAGTGTTGGAACGAGCAATCCTCTGTCCGTCACCACCCGGCCCAACAAAACAAGGCTCCCCAACAAGCCGGGTGAGGGGAGGCAAATGCCAGTGACAAGTCACACTAAGGTCCGGCAGCCGCTGACAAACGGCAGCCGACACCTTCGTTCCCCGGACTTGGCGTCTGATCTGAGATTGTACGGCTGTGTATACTAGAATTACATGTCAGTTGGATGTCATCAGAGAATACCATCAGAGATCAACTACAAATACCTCTGCTATAAGCACTGGAAATATAGACTCTAAAAATACAGACCTCTTCTTCCGCCTCAACCCATTTATCGACGCATTCCCCCACCATATCTTCATCCATTCACCGCTTTGCCGTCTCCATTCCACCCATCAAGACATCTCTGACTGCTACTCTCTGCTACCTTCCCCTCCTTCCCCTCCTTCTGCACCCTCCTACCTCTTTCAACCCCCCCTACCGCCCCTACCTCCCCCTACCACCCCTCCCTTTCTTCCCCTTGCCCTTCTTCTCCTCCGGCACGCTCGCCGTCCCCTCTTCCAGCTCCCCGGCCTCCACCTGTCCATCCGCCTCCAGCTCCCGCAGCTTTTCCTGTCCCGAGATGAACATGGTCAGGTCGCGGTTGGCCTCCTGCAGCTCTGCCTGTGCCGCCTGTGCCTCGGCAGCCTGTGCCTGTGCCTGTGCAGCCTGGTCCTGCAGGTGGCGGATCCGCGTCATCAGGCCCTCCGACACGCGCTTCTCCTCCTGCAGCGACCGGCCGAGGCTGCGGGCGAGCTCGGCCGCCTTGTCGGCCCGCCGCCGCTCGCGCTCGACGTCGCGCTCCAGCGCCGGCACCGTCGTCTGGGCCAGCGTCTCGTGGGCCGCCCGCAGCGCCCGCAGCTCGTCGGTCGTCTGTGCGGCCGTGGCTGCGGCCTGCTCGGCTGTCGCTGCTGCCGCTGCCGCCTTGTCGGCCGCCTTGCTGACCAGCTCCTCAAAGTACACCCGCTGGCTCTCGAGCTGGCTCGTCAGCAGGTGCGTGTACTCGAGCCCGATCCGCTCCAGCTTCGCCGCCGGCACCACGTCCTCGTCGTCGCTCCCGCCCGCCTCGTCCGACTCGTCCGACTCGTCCGGGCCCGAGTGTGCGTTGGAGGCGTCGCCCCGGTCGGCTTCGCCCACGCGGCCTCCTTCTCCGCTCCGCCCGCCTCGCCGCCTCGAGCGTCCCGGCAGCTCCACCACCTTGCCGTCGCCCTTGGCCCGGATCAGCCGGTGCACCCACATGTCGCCCGCGTAGTCCCACACGTACTGCGTCTCCAGCTCGAGGCTGAACGAGTGTGCCGTCTCCTTCCAGTGGTCCTTGGCATGGCCTCGCTTGTAGCGCCCGCAGCCGACGTTGCCGCAGATCAGGCAGATCCACAGGTCGTCCGCGCAGTCGCACACTGCGCACAGGTTCGAGATGCCCGCGCCAAACGGCCGCGCCGCCGTCTTGCCGGGCGACGACGCCGTCGCCCCGCCCGTGCTCGTGTCGTCGGCCGCCCCCTCCAGCGTCGGCAGCGGATTCGTCGCCCGGCAGACCGGACAGCCGGAGCCCTTCCACGTCTGCAGACAGGTGCAGTGGAAGACGTGCTGGCACAGGATCGTCATCAGCCCGGCCGTGTCGTCCATGCGCTCCAGGCAGACCGGACAGGTCGGCAGCTCGATCAGGTTCGGCGTCGGTGGTGGCAGCGGCCGCGGAGAGCCGCTGCCCCGGCCTCCGCTGTCGGCTGCCCGCCATCGCCTCGGCGTCTCGATGCCGATCGACCGGATGTAGGCCACGTGACAGATCTCCGCCTCCATGCTGTTGAACACGCGCCCGTCAAAGGCCTCCCGCCACTCGCGCGCCCGTGCCGCCTCGCGGAACTTGAGCAGCACCATGTAGCGGTTCGTCCGGCTCGTCAACACCATGCGGTAGTGGCTGACGTCGCCGCGCCACCGCTCGCCAACGAAGCCGAGAAAGTCGCGCGGCGCCAGGTAGCTCGGCACCGCCGGGATGCACAGCATCGTCCCGTCGCTGCCGTCCTCGTCACCACCGCTGCCATCGCCCACCGCCACCGCCGCACCGCCCTCACGGTACAGGTGCACGATGCCCCAGCCCGCGTCGGTCGTCTTCGTCGCCAGCTGGCTGTATCGTGCTCGTGTCGCCTGGCCCGCACCGCCCAGCGTCGGACCCAACGACGCTGCCGGCGTGGCTACCGATGCTGCCAGGACTGCCTCCACTGCTGACTCGGCCGACTTTCCATGGCTGCCTCCACCGCTGTCCTCCATGTCAAAGCTGGCAATCCGCACCTTGCCAAACCGCCAGTCTCGCGCCGTCGCCGCGTCCTGCTCGCCCACCTCTGCCTCGTCCCCCTCGCCCTCGGCCTGAGATGCCGAGTAATGCCACGGCAGGTCGTCAAAAATGCTGGCCCCCGGCCCAGGCTGCCACACCCGATCCGAAACCTCGGGCTCGTCGTCGCCTGCTTTTACACCCGTCGGATCACGCGTTGCGTAGAGCTCGAATTTCAGGTGGTAGTAGTACGAACGAGGCATAGCCAGTCCACGGCCGCTCAAGCCGTTGCTTTCGAGAGGCCAACTCCGAAATGATGTGACTACGGGAAAACTGAGCTGCACTCTAAATACGGAAGCTGTCTCCAGCCTTATTCACGTGCCTTCCCGCCGCGACTCAGTCCTCCGCTTCCAGAAGGTGCTCGGTGGCAACGGCTGCCGTCGCAGCGCCTCGTCTGTCAAATTTTGGCTGGCACAACGCCCCACCATTCACTCCTGGTGGCTCCACCGATGACGCCTGGCGAAAGTGGAATCTCTACGACGCACGTAGTAAACACGCTGGCAATCAACCTTCACACAGTTACGAGTATTAATGGTATCAGATATTGTGGTTGTTGGCATACGTGTTTGCCAGTCATGTCGTTATATTCAGCAGATAATCCCGAATGCTGAGAAGGATATCTCGCAAATAAGCATGCAGCCCAAGAATCGCTCTGATCAAAGAGATCATCGTCGCTCTTGTCCGCTACTCCCCTCAGATACTACATACAGTAGGATCCATTCCCGAGTCGTAACAGCGTCTCTCATCCTCCCGCTTACTGGCCGCCACGCAGACGCAGCACCAGGTGCAGCGTTGACTCCTTCTGGATGTTGTAGTCCGAAAGTGTGCGTCCGTCCTCCAGCTGCTTGCCAGCAAAGATCAGCCGCTGCTGGTCTGGCGGGATGCCCTCCTTGTCCTGGATCTTCGACTTGACATTGTCAATCGTATCCGAGGACTCCACCTCAAGCGTAATCGTCTTTCCTGTCAACGTCTTGACGAAGATCTGCATGCCGCCGCGAAGACGCAGCACCAAGTGCAGCGTCGATTCCTTCTGAATGTTGTAGTCCGACAGGGTGCGCCCATCCTCCAGTTGCTTGCCTGCAAAGATCAGACGCTGCTGGTCTGGCGGGATACCCTCCTTGTCTTGGATCTTTGACTTCACATTGTCAATCGTGTCTGACGACTCCACCTCCAACGTAATCGTCTTGCCCGTGAGCGTCTTCACAAAGATCTGCATGCCACCACGGAGACGGAGCACCAGATGCAGCGTAGACTCCTTCTGAATGTTGTAGTCGGAAAGCGTCCGCCCATCCTCAAGCTGCTTGCCAGCGAAAATGAGACGCTGCTGATCGGGGGGAATGCCCTCTTTGTCCTGAATCTTGCTCTTGACGTTGTCGATCGTGTCCGACGACTCGACCTCAAGAGTGATCGTCTTGCCCGTCAGAGTCTTGACAAAGATCTGCATACCACCACGCAGACGCAGGACGAGGTGGAGCGTCGACTCCTTCTGGATGTTGTAATCGGATAGCGTCCGACCGTCCTCGAGCTGCTTGCCAGCGAAAATGAGGCGCTGCTGATCGGGGGGAATGCCCTCTTTGTCCTGAATCTTGCTCTTGACGTTGTCTATCGTGTCCGACGATTCAACCTCTAGTGTGATGGTCTTGCCGGTAAGCGTTTTGACAAAGATCTGCATGATGGCGGTTTGTGATGAATGTGAGGATGGAAAAAGTGGTAGTAGATGGTAGCGGTGAGTCTTGCACGGCGTTCGATGAATGTGTCGACTTTCTTGAAAACGAGGACAGGATGGGATTTGATGGAACAATAACAGAGAGGGGGAAAAGAATGGGAACACCTGGACGAGGCGATAAACGGGTGACGTGTTTAAATACCTGAATGTCGGAAGGCAAGAGAATGGGCAGGAGCGACGCCGCCTGACTTGCTTGCTCAGCAGACCGAAGGCGGCGGCGGGGGAAAGAGAGGGGCAGCTACGCTCCTGGCCAATCAGACATCGCGAACACTGCCGGCTTGGAAGGTACGAGCACATTGTAGTGAATCACACGGAAGGCCCACTCTTGATCAGGTACATGTACTTTTATTTGCACTATACGTTGCCCATTCGCCGTGGTACCGCTACCGGATTGCTGCCTGAAGCCACCAGCCACGGCCATTCCAAGCGAGACGCCTAGTGGGCAGAAAGCGAAGCAGGCCCCTTTCGTTTGACAAATGCGGCCTGTTTTGTCACCGCTGCAGAGCTGCAGAGCAGGAATGCCGGGCCGTCGATCCAGCATGGATTCCAAAGTCCTGCTCAAAAAGGCACGCTCGTGGCCGGATATCTTACTGTGTAGCGTAAGCGTTGCGGGCAACTATAGGCACGCTAACTAGCCTGGTCGTGGTTTCCTCATACCTGCAAGATATCTCGCCTCTTCCGGCTTGCTCCGCAGTCGGCCAGTGCGCGACAAGCTGAGCCAGTCAGACGATCATCGCCAGACGGAATCTGTCATTTCCGGAAAACCTCGTTTTTACGATTCCCGGTTTTTTTTTCGGCAGGGGTCTCGCGGTCATTTGTTCTTTTACGTTTTTTACCCTCATTTCGATTTCGCCATTTGACTCTATTACTTATCGCATCGGCTACCGACGTCATTGGCGGTGGAGCCAGACAACGGACGCTACCATAGTACGGAATACTCAGACCCGCCTAGAACGATAAGACCTCATTATTTGGAGCGTTTAGCAAAGGCAAGATAAGCAAGAAGGTCGTCAATAACAGGAAACAAGCTAGCAAACATAAGCAAAACAGAAGAACAGTGAAAAACGAAGGCCGTCCCTCCAAACTCCCTCGCTGCAGGCTCGCCAGTCTGTTGTCGTGTCTTTTTGTGGTTCTCATGAAGAGGCTCTGTATCGTAACGCCAATTCTCCTCGTGCAATATGCACGTTTCAGACGCATATCCCTCCCGTCCGTCCATGCTGGAACGCTCAGCACCATTGCCATCCCCGCGCCTCCTGTCACCAACTCCTCGTCCGCCGTCCTTTTTTATCGTTTTTCACAATTGTCATCGTATTCTGTCACTTCATTTTAGAATGTCTCTCCGAATCTCATAACATAGTTTAGTTATTCCGTGTCAAGTCGTCTCGTCCATCTCGTCGAGCAACAAAAGAAAATAGGTTAAAAAAATAGCAAAACAAAAGGCGTCAAAGGCTCCTTCATACATCATTTCTTGTGATCGTCAGAAAGGGGGACAGGCAAGATCATCAAAACTGGGTAAACATAACCAGGCGAGTGGGACAGGCAAAATGCGTACTCCTTGTCAGAAACCAGACAGCCAGAGAAGCAGACAGTAGAATAGGCGTTTCCGCGTGAATCATATCATCAGATATTTCGTTTGGCACATCACATGTGGATGCATGCCGCGGTGAGGCTGAAAACCAGACGAGCAAAAAAAAAAAGCCAGTCGTAAGTGAATAAAAACATCGACTCGGAGAGAGGTAAGCGAGATAGAGGGAAAAGATGCAACGCCATCGCTGAATGTCACAAAGAACAAATGAAAAGGTCACAAAAGGACGCGAGAGTGCCGGCAACAGCCTGGGCCGACATCTCCGTCAGTTGGCCCGAATGACCAGCTTGGACAGGAACTTGTTCGACAGCGAGTCAAAGTCGTAGCGGTCAAACTCGGTGTTATTTGGTCGCGCCCGGAGGTAGGCATCTGCGCGTGGTTAGCCATGAAACAAGTCCAGTGTCCGCGCCAGACAGGTCTGCTTACCGTGCTTCATAATGTGCTGCCGCACCTCCGTCATGGCCTCGCACACGGCCTCGTTGTTGTTCAGCACCTGGCCGTGACGCTTCGTGTCCCAGTCGGTAAAGGCCGGCAGCTTCTGGGAGATGGCGTGGAAGAGGCCGACGACGACGCCGACGGGCGTGCCCTCCATGTCGCCGCAGAACTTGCCGACCGAGGCGGCATCGGGCACGCGGTAGTGGCAGTCAAACTGCATCTCCTCCCAGACGATCAGCAGGATGGCGGCCAGCATGAAAATGGTCGGCCAGTTCTTCAGGCGGTCGCCGCTGTACACGCTCGAGTACAGGCTCGACAGCTCCTCGAGGATCTCCTTTTGCAGCTCGCGCCACATGTCGGCCATGGCGCACTTGATCTGGAAGTTGATCATAACGGGCGCGACGACCTTGCCGTAAAACTTGGAGTCCTCGTCGTCGATCTGGCCCTCCATGGGCGGTTCCTCGGAGCCCTGCTGCTCGACCAGGGTGATGTGCATGGTCAGGTTGTAGGCGAGCACGAGCTTGAGGGCCTTGCGGATGACCGGCTGGCCCTGCTTCATGTAGTAGCGGTGGGCCGTCTTGAGGATCTCGGTGACAAAGGGGGTGCCGTCAAAGTGGTCGTCGACAAAGTGCTCAAAGGAGCCGTCAATGTGGCGGTCGAGGTACTCGGACAGCTTCTCGGTGTTGATGCCCTCCTGGCCGACGTCGAGACGCTCGGTGCGGACGTCGTACTCAATGGGCTCCTGCTCGGTCAGGTGCGACTCGACCCAGTCGATCTGGAAGCAGCTGTCGTCGGCCACGTAGACCTCGCGGACCATGATGGGCAGGCAGAAGCCGTAGCCGTGGGTGATCCACATGAGGCGCTCCTTGGGGGCGAAGCCCTTGACGTTGAAGACGGAGACGCCGCGGTCGAGGTGGCGCGAGTAGTCGGCCTTCCAGTCCTTCATAAAGTAGCTCACGTCCTTAATATCGATGCGCGTGCACGGCACCTGCCAGAGGCGCGCGTGCGAGGGCTGGCAGCCGGCACAGGGCTCGCCCTTGTCGCACGTCTTCTTGAGGAACTTGCAGCGGAGGCAGGCGCGCAGCTTGCGGATCTCGCTGGCCTGCTTGCGCTGCTCGGGCAGCAGCGGACCGCGCCGACGGCCGACCTTCTTCTCGCCGACACGGCCGTCCTTGCCGGTGGAGGCGCGGCGGACGACGGCCTTGGACGGGCGGGCCGTGGGGCTCTTGCGGACGCCCGACGAGCGACGAACGGGCGGCGAGGCCGACGCGGCCGTGGAGCCGACACCAGACCCGGCGGCAGGGCTCTGGCGGGTGGACGACGGATGGGACGTCGTGCCGGCCTTGATGGGCATGGGGGCGACGACGGCAGCCGGGCTGATGAGCTCGTGGGCGTGGTGCTGGTGCTGGTGCGGGTTGGCATGGCGGTGCTGGTGGGCGTGCTGATGCGGGTGCTGGTGCTGGTGGGTGTGCTGGTGGTCGGCCGGGCCGTCGGCGTGGAAGCAGTTCCGGTGGTTGCCCACGCCGTCCAGACAGGTGTCCGAGTCCTGCGAGTAGGGCGAGAAGGGCGGGGGGAAGGCGACCTCCTCGTAGCTGCCATAGTCAAACGAATTGCCGTCCGACTGCGACTGTGAGGAGCCCGAGTTGGAGCGCAGGTGCAGGGTCTGGCCGGGGTTGAAGATGACATCGTGGGGGTGCTGCGAGCCGGGCGGCGGGAAGCTGTCCATGCGGGCAAACAGGTCGACCGTGGCCCAGCCCATGTCGCCGCTCGAGCTGAGCGAGTGCACGTCGATGCAGGTGCCGGTCGGCGAGTTGCTGCCGAGGCTGGTCATGCTGCCAATGCGCTGGTGGGCGAGGCCGTGGGTGGGAATGGCGGGCATGACGACGGCAGCGGCGTCAAAGTCCTGCCAGTTGGCCATGCCCAGGTTCCACTGCAAGGCCTGGGTTGCGCTGGCCGCATCAGCCGTGACGGGGAGCCCGTGGTAGGCCGTCAGGCTGTCGAGGGCGGCCGTGGTGGTGGCGGCGGCCGGATAGGTCAGGGCTGAGTTCTGGTAGTCGGCCGTGGCAAAGGGGTTGAAGCTCATCAGGGCCTGGCTCTGCATGTAGGGCTGCAGGTCCTGGGCGGCCTGCTGGCTCTGCGACTGCTGGTACTGCTGCTGGCGCTGCTGCTGGATCTGGATCTGGAGCTGCTGCTGCAGCTGCTGGTGCTGGTGCTGCAGCTGGCGCTGTCGCTGCTGCAGCGTCCACTCGGTCAGCATGGCCGGCGTGTTGGCATTGGTGGTCTGGAAGGGCGAGAGCGAGAGCAGCTCCTGGGGCGGGCTGGACGTGACCGAGCTGATGTGGCCGGGCGAGAGGCTGTGGCGCGAGTCTTCGGGCGACGAGGCGGCCGCTTCGATGGGCGACTGCACGGCCGACGGCACGACCGGGGCCACCGGGCCGGCGGCATAGTCGTACGGCATCGCCCAGGCCACGGCCTGCTGGCTGTTTGTGGGAGACACCATGGCGGACGAGCCGTCCGAGACGGAGAGGGCGTTTGAGGGAGCGGCCGTCATGGGGGATGTGGTGGCGGGCGAGGTGGTGTATGGGTAGAACTGATCGATAAAGGCAGCCTCTCCACCTGCGGCAGCGTTGCTGTAGTCAAAAGACATGGTGACAAGAGGGGGAGGGCGAAGAGAAAAGGGGACGGCGACCGGGCGAGGGATTTGACGAGCGAAGCGATCGTAGAGTCTTGCGACCTGTGCTGGACACCGCTCTTTCGGCGGGCGGATCTCTGCGTGAGATCGAGAGAGGCTATATCAGCGACGACATGAGGCGGATGGTCTCCTGGGATAGCGGCAGACGAGCGTTCAAGGGGGCCCGAGGGAGGGGGGGGATACAGGATGGGAGGAAGAGTGCGAGAAGGAGGAGGGTGTGTGTGGGAAGAAAAGTCGGGAGGAATAGATAAACTGGACGAGGTTGGAAAAGGTTGGCAGATGTGGTGAGCGAGTAGGGACCGGGGTCGGACAGGTGGTAGGGGTGCGGAGCTGGTCGATCAGGGCTGGTTGGTGCGTGACCTAGAGCGGGTTTCGGTTGAGGTGAAGAGGAGCCAACGAGAAGAAAAAAACCGGTCGAAGAAGCAGGCGATGGGGGAAGATATGGGTCGGGGTAGCAAGATGGGAATTTGTTTATTCGAGGCTTAGCCGTGTCGCTCGCGCTCGCTCAGCCGATACGGACGATCTGATGCTGGAGAAGAGCTGATGAGGAAGCCGGGAAGCCAGGACAGAGGCAGGGAAAAATGGACGCCGAAGTAGAAGATTGATTGATGGGCTTGGGGAATCGGAGACTGGGCAGTAACGAGATCTGCACGAGTGGAGGGAAAGAGCCCCTCGAATCTGGTGGTGGTGGTCCTTCCCTCTGCTCGTTCCCTCGCCCGTTCCCTCTCTGGCGCAGTGCCTCCGTCCCCTCTGTCCCCTCTCAGTCCGGTCGCTCTTGGCTCTTGCTGTCGGCCCCCTCCTTTCAAAATGGCGGTGAGCGACGCTCGCACCAATGGTGGCTTGCCAGCCACGGCGCGGGCTCCTGCATGCGGCGGTCGGGCCAATCAGCACCGCCCGCTGGCTTCTGTGCATGCAGGCGCATGGAGCAAACGGTGCGCCGACCCCACCTAGGAGCTTGCGGGCGGGGCTCAGTGAGGGGCCAATCACCAGCCACTAGAAAGCCACTAAAAAGCCACTAAGAAAACAGGCCATCGCCGGGGTGCACTGCACTATAGTGCTCCGTAGAGGGGGGAGAGGATCGCAGCCGTGCGGAGCCGACGGCCACTGTGCGTCTGGCTGCCCCAGGCTTCTCTCTGGCAAGCGTCCCAAAGAAGTAATTGATGCCGGTACTGGTGCTTCGGCGTCCTTCTGGGCACAGCTCTCGTGGTGCGGGCGGACACCGGGACCGACTACGACGAGCACGAGTACGAGCGAGAGAGTGAACGAGAGAACACGTATCTTATCTGCGCTCAGATCTAGGTAGCACGACAGCACTCACAATCCACTGTCACGCCTTCGCTCGCCATGGCCTCACAACATCCGTCGTCTGCTGCCTTACCATCGGGCACCCAGGCCATCCCACGGGCCCGAAGACCTGTGCCCGAGCAGATGTGATGTGCCCACCCAGTGACAACGCAGGACGGCATGCCGAAGACGCTGGAGCGACGAGGGACGAGAGGGACGAGAGCGATGAGAGGGACGACTGGGAACGACGGCCGACGCGAACGACGCCGTGGAGCCACGGGCGAGACAGTCTGGCCAGCCGGTCCGCCATTGGCCGGCATGCACGACATCCAAAGGGAGGACAAGCGAAAGAAAAAGAAAGGTCGCACAAGTAGCGCCAGCCAGCGCCAGCCCGAAGAGGCTTCTTCATCGGGCAGCCAGCTGCCAGAGCGAGCACGTTTCTGCAGTCATCAGTCACTTGCAAGCCATTGGGGGCCATACATAGTACGCTGAACGGGCTCCGTCCACAGCTGCGTGCTCCGTGCTCCGTACGAGTACGGAGCACGTCGGCAATGCCCACAGCGCACTGCGACAGGGGCTCGACGCCATGGAAGCTGGAAGCTGGCCAACCAGTGGGGAAACCGCTGTGGCGTGCGCTATTACCAGCTGCACGGCCAGGCCACCACCCACTACAAGGGGAAAACGACTGCCTAAAGCAGGAGCTACAACGATAACGGCCGCGCCGTTGCCAGATTCATTCGTAACTGTATCGCGCTGCCCCTCCTTTTCCCTCCTATTCCAATAGCGCCCCCTTCAGCGCCCCAGCTTCCAGCATTCTTCGCTGACCGCCGTTCCAGCCCCACTATCACGGCAACATGCCGTGCTTCGTATACCAAGTATCGAGCTGATGATGCGTATTTCGCGCGCGCTCTGCCAACACAGCAGCAGGGGGGGAGGGGCGTGGGAGCATTTGTGCACCCCTTCCGGCGATGTCGAGATAGCTTGCACGCAATTGGAAGCAGGCAGCTCCTTGGCTGTGCTCCGACGAACATGATCCTTCGAGGACGAGCTACGAGGGCGAGCTGCGAGGAATATCCGACAGAGCCGTGCTCCCGTGCAGGACGCCGAGACGAGCACCAGCCACACGTCACCAGTCCTGGGCGACGAATGGCCGTGAAGGATCGGCGCCGGGGTTCCAGTGAGCTCGGTCGTTTTGCCCTCTACGAGCATCTTACCCTATCCGTTCGTGCCCTTGCCTCCCTCGCTTACGGGGGTGGTGAGATGGCGAGATACAGGCAGATCCCGAAATCCAACGGTAGATGGAGAAATGGGAGGACGGGCACTGGTCCGTCGGCCCTGGCCGAGGCAATTTGTCACAGAATGAGAGCTGTTTGCACGTCGGCAAGACTGGACGAAGACGAGCCAGAGGGGACAGAGGGGACAAACACGAGGAGCGCGAGGGAGAGCCAAGAGGAGGATGGCAAAAACTGGAGGCCAAGAGAACCGTCTCCTCCCCCATGTCCGAGCCCATGCCACCAGGCCTGCAGGCCGGCAATGCAGTCTGTCGTGGCGGCGGTCTCGTTCCCCATGCGCCCCAGCAGCGAAATACGACCCGGCCTGCCATTTTTCCATTGTGGTGATCGTATACGATACGCAGCTTTACAGAGTAGTCCTGCTAGTCTGCTACTCCGTACAGAGTAGTCTGCTAGTCGCTCGCTCTCTCCACCGCTCCACCGCCCTGCAGCGACGGTGTCTCAGCAGCAGCTCTAGGCTGGGAGCCGTCGTTTCTGGCCAGCCCACCTGGACGGCCGTGACTGGCCGGCCGTCCGGGTTCGCAGACGATCGAGTGCTATCCGCGCCTGCTGATAGGGGCAGCCCGAACGAACAGCCCCGAGTGCCCACCACCGGAGAGCCGAGCCGGGAGGGTAGTACGATGGACTCTGTCGTACTCGTACGGAGCACGCTCCTCTCGTCCTCATCGTGCCTCTGCTCCCTGGCCTAGCCCGATGCCACCGGCTGGCCTTCCGGCGTCGCAGCAGCGGTGGCAACAGACGCGAGCCACGTCTTGCTGCTTCGTGATGCCCAGCCGCTTGCTCGCAGCAGGAAGGAGCGACGATGGATGCGGCCGGCCTGCGTCCTCGCCGGCAGGCGCCAAACCAACGAGGGCGAGCTGTGCTGTCCATCGGCTGTCTCGCCGATCGCGTGCGTCTGTCGAGTGGGAGGAGGTTGGCTGTCAGGCTACACATGTCCACCCGTTGCCAGCTTGTGGTTTGTGTTTCTCGTTTTTATGACCTTGCAAAACCGCATCTCGTCCTGTATCGGCCATCCGAGCTCAGAACTCGTACATGCTCGGTGACTTGGCTACTTTTGCCCCGATCGCTTCGTGCCTGCCCCCCTCCGGGTGGACTTGTCATCAGACTACGGCTGTCGAACCACGTCGCCACCCGGGGGAGCCTGTAGAGACAACCCGGGTGGAATGCAGAGGCGCCAATGAGGGAAGGCAAAAAAAAAAAAAAAAA
>LDEF01000057.1:57086-111934 GCA_001455505.1 Leptographium lundbergii
GCCAGACAGCCAGACAGCCAGAAAGCCAGAAAGCCAGAAAAGCCAGAAAAGGGCACACTGGCAGTCGTACGAAAGATACGAGAACGCCTCCCCCGGCCAACACTCTGATTGTCCGTGTTTGGGGA
The DNA here is from genome assembly GCA_001455505.1 of Leptographium lundbergii. Taxonomy (NCBI): domain Eukaryota; kingdom Fungi; phylum Ascomycota; class Sordariomycetes; order Ophiostomatales; family Ophiostomataceae; genus Leptographium; species Leptographium lundbergii. The sequence continues at coordinate 57,212 of LDEF01000057.1, forward strand.
CCGAATGTCTTGCATCTCTCCTGCATTTGCATGTCTCCTGTCTCGAATATGGCGGTGGACAAGAAGCTGCTGTGCGTGTGGTATGCTGTGTTTGCATGAGGCCACGTGGACCACAAGGCAGAAATGGCCTGTTCTTGACAGCCACTACGTCGTCGTACGGGCACATGAGGCCTGCACGTACGCGCGCGCACACAAAAAAGAAAACAAACCGCACAGTTAGGGTTTGGGCCGGTGAGCAGCTGTGCTTGACGCAATTTGCTGCGTCATTCATCCGCCGGTGCCGTTCCCATGGCGAGGACCGGTTCGAGGGAGTCGTAGACAGAGGCTGTGCTGCAGCAGTAGCTGTTCAGCTTGTCTGCAGGCCGACAGGGATCTGAGATACTGACGCGTGACTGGGAGGACGTGCTGTCTGTATTGTGAAACGTGAACTGGTGCAAGTAAAAAGACAATCTCACCATGTGTCACGACCACTGCCAGTGCATCCGAACTCTGAGCTCGTGGGCAAGCAATGGAGAGCCGCAGATCCTGACGCTGCCGCAGTTGTCGAGTACTCGTAGTAGTCGAGAAGCCAGAGCCCCGATAGAGAGGATGCGGCAAATCGAGCTCCAGCATCCCGTTCATCCGTTCCGCCTGTGGTGTGATGCGATTGCTTTAGTGCATACGTGACCGGTCGTTCTGGCCATCTGTTCTGTGCGAGTACTCGTACATAGGCCTCGCCGCTCTCTGTTCCTGGCGGCGTCACGTTCTCGCCGAATCTCTGGCTGCGCCGCATCTCAGTCTCGGAACGACCATCGTGGAAGCCGGATGCAACCTGCAGACAGAAGGGGTCTGGGCTCGGCAGTGCAGACGATCGGGAGCAGGCGCCTGGCCTAGCAGAAAGCCTCATCTCTGGCGGCGGCGGGAATACGGACCACGATCCGCCTCTTTCAGTGTGGGTCGGCTGTCGGATCTCTCGATGCGATCATCGACAGCTGCCGGTTACCTTTGTCCGCCAGCTGTTGGGCAGGACACGATCGCACGGCGATCCTGGGCAGCACCGCCCATCGCATCTCGGCCTACGCAGCATCCGCTCCGGCAGGTGGTCCGACTGGAAGCCAGCCATCCAGGCCAGCCCTTCTTGTGGAGGCCATGCTCGAGCCTCTGGCCCGTGACAGACCGGGCGAAGCGTCGGGGAGGAGCCACCGCCATGGCATCGAATCAAGGTCCTGGTGGTGTGTGATTCGTGAGGGTGAGGGCGCAGGCGAGTGGAATTGGTTTGATTGTTTGGCGTACGATAGATTGTTTGGCGTACGATACGTTGAGATTGCGTACATGTTTTCTTTCCTTTTTCTTTTTTCTTTTTTCTCCTTTCTTCTTTCTTCTTTTCGGCCTATCCCTGAGCGGTCAACCGCTTCACAGTGACGGCAACGTCCTTCTTGTCGACGTCCTTGCCGTCCAGCGGTCCGCCCGGCGCCAGCAGCCGCCGCATGACCTCGCTCGCGAGCCCTTTTCCGCCGGCAGCCGCCGTCTTCGGACTCTTGTTGTCTGCTGCCAGCTCCGCCTGCAGCGCCGCCAGCACGGCCTCGGCCGCCGCCTGCACCTGCTCGGGCCCGACGGCCTCGACGCCGCTGTCGCGCGCGTACGCCTCCAGCACGGCGATCTGGGCGTCCTCCTTGTCGGCCAGGTCGGCGCGGTTGGCGCCGCGGAACTCGGCCGCCGCCTCCTGCGACGCGCGCGCCGTCCGCCGCAGCAGCGCCACCAGCTGGCCGTCCGTGCTGATGGGCTGGGCCGTCTTGCTGGCGTTGAGCGTGGCCGCGAGGATGGACCGCAGCACGGCCAGCCGGGGGGCGTCCTTGGCCTTCATGGCCGCCTTGAGGTCGCCCTTGAGGCGGGCCAGTAGCGGCGGCGGCGGCGCGTCGGACGACGAGGAGTAAAGGCGGCAGGGGAGGGAGAGGCAGCCTCGCACGGGCGTCGTCAGCCGCGTGGCGGCAAGCCGGCCAAGCGATCGGGCTGCGGACATGATGGATGACGGATGGGGCGACAGGATGGGTGGTGCCTCGCTTGCTCTCTTCGTCTGACGACTTTTTTCTGCTCTTTCGTTTTTTTCCGTTTTTTCCTGTGATCCTTGTCGTGTGCACGGGTAGCTCGGTGGTCGGAGCTCTGGTTCGGTCGTGCTGTTCCTTTTTCCTTCTTCTTTTTTTTCCTTAGTGTTGTTTTTCTCTCTCCAGCCAGAATTGACCAGTCACAATGCGGCAAATGGCTCACAGATCTCCTGAGAGCCGGCTACAACGTTCTGCAGCGCTAACATCACCATCTCGGCGATCCTTCAACGTCTACGAGTTTACACACAGCGGGTTCGGGTGTACTATCGTAGTTCAGCAGCCTGCTCAAACGCTTTGACCTGTTTCATGCTCAGCAGGCTGCTCGTGCGCCCATGCCTGCTCAGACTGTCCTAGGGAACAAAATCGGGCTGCTAATATTATGCTGTAATCCGTATTTTACCATGTACGGACTACTCTGTGCCCAGTATCATATCACAAATGCCAGAGCACAATAGGGCTGCATGTGGACAAGTCCTCGTCGACTCCTCCAACCTCTTCCAAGGTAGAAACAAGGCGCCCTGCAAGTCACCTGACAAAACGCCGACAGCGGGTTTTATCTCGCGGACCTGAGCCGGAAGCCGCCAGGGCGCTAGCTGTCCAGGTGTCCCCTGTTAGCGCTCTGTTTAATGAGCCATTGTAAGTTACACCGTACTACGACCAACTCGTGGGAAAGCTTCTTCTCCCATCCATCGCGAAGGCCTCATCCCGAGAGCCACGTTGGTGCCACCTCCCTCCACCCCCGCCCTCACGCTCTTGTGGGCTGAGACCTCTGCTGGGTGCGGTGCAGCCTTCCAACTGAATTGGAATGCCGAAACAAGCCCCATCCGCCCCTCAGCGTGACGGATGGACTGAAATGGGCCACATGTGCTCGGCGCACTCGTCACGGCATATACGAGTAGGCGTGCTTCGCTCGCGCAAGTCACGGAGAGCAAATAGCCTGCTGTGTCTCTGGCTTTACCTCCTGACGGCTCGCTCCCTACTCCGGGCACGGAACGGCCAGGGTCACCTTCTGGGCAACCCCTATTCGCAATACTCCCGGATTCGGTAGCGCATGGATATCTGCACATTTCTCGTAGCCTGTCGGTCCTGACGGACGCTCTCTTCCTCTCTCGACAGGCCGGCTCCTTGCCCTCCCATCACATGCATGCATGCCCACCTCTCCACACACACCAGTATCCGCAAATGGCCTTGTGCCCGTCCATAGACGCGTATCGTTGCCCGTCTGTCGTACAACATCCCAGCCAGCACTGAGCACTGAGCACTGAGCCCTGGTCCTGAGCCCTGAGCCTGAGCCCTGGCACGGCCGGCACGCACGGGCGAATGACAAGCAGCAGGCTCGAGGCGCGGGGGCGTCTTCACCCACCCGTGGCAGATGTGCTGCTTGTTGGGCAGAAATGAGCCGTAGCGGCAGTCCCGCCGCCAAAGGAAGGGCACCAGGGCCCAGCGCTGGCGTTGCTGCATTTCGAGGCTAACGCGCTCATACGGAGCTCCAATATTAGCACTAGCCTCGTCGGTTTCACACAGCAAGACAAAAAAGCATGTCCAGACTGATCCTGGTGTAGAGATCGAATCACCGCAGCTGTGCTGTCGCCCTGGACTGCCAGCCTGAGGCCACAGCGTCTGCCGTCGCGCTGCTGTCCTTCTTTTCCGTTGTTATGGGTCTGCTGCTCAACGGAAAGCCTCTCTCGGGGACATCTAGACGACCTGTGGCTTCGATCGGTGAGTGTGGCGATTCGCTCTTTCTGTATCATGTGCCCGTTTCACTCCCTCGTGCTGCCCAGCCTGACTAGCCGGGTAAGATGCCTAAGCCGGCCGATCATGGTCGTTCTTGCCTAACTGGGACGCTCTTGCAACTATGCACTAGTGACAGCTCTCTAGCAAGCGGGACATCTTCTGCCATTCCCATTTTACCTCCTTTTTCGGCCCCTCTTCTTTCTCCTCCGTGTGCAGTTCCTGCGGCTCGACTGCTCCGTCTCGCCCAATCTGTCGTCCTTTCTCGTGGAAACCCCTCTTCGGTGGTGGTTTGCTTCTCGGACGTGTCTTCCTCTGAACAACACGCCATCTTGGCAGAAGGGGAAAAAAACAGCTCACTAGGCCGGCATAATTATCTCATTCTCTTGCTTGCCATGATGGCGTTTACCTCATAACCTCGCCGATTCTGGAGAATTAAACTCGGGAAATAAGAGTTGACAGCATTCGTCAAACGAACGATATGGGGCAGGCTTTTCACGTTTTCGGGTGCGGCCAGCAAAAGCAGTGCATGGACATTGTCAGAACGGGGACATTTCATAATGAGAACATAAACAACTAGAACGTTCGACAGCTCCGGAAACCAAAGACCTGAACCCCAATGAGCAAGGACACCGCCGCCATGCACGCTCGAGCAATGCTGTATGTCTCCCAACCTTGTTGCGCCGCCCCACAAGCATTTCAACTACGCCAGTCTCTCCAACCAGACACTTGTTCAGTCTTCCTGCGTCTTCGGCCAACCGCCACTCTCAACCTCTTTGAGTCACCGGGAGCTAGCGTCGTTTCCGGCCTATGCAAACATACCTGACGAAAGTGAACAAATGGTTAGAGCGGTGCCATGGACAACGGCAGTTTGCGTCGATACTCACAGCGGAAAATACGCCTAATCAAACACCTGTATTAGCCAACAACAGAGACTCAAAAACTGACGTCATCGCCACTCCCACCACACCCTCGCCTTTGGGGGGTCGAATAACACACCTTCATTGCTGGGTTGTCTGCTTCGGAACGGGCCTGGGCGATGAGAACCTGAGCCTCATCGTGGGACATTCTGCGGGACCAGAAAAAGCGCGTCAATAAAACACAGGCAAGGAACGCTTCGGTCAGGATGCGCAAACCTCAGTCTTTCTGTGAACAGGTACATGGCCTCGGATGCCAGCTGTCTCTGTACGTTGTCCCGATTGAGTCTTCCGACTTCTTTCATGCGGGGATCTGAAGTGTGTTAGAACGGCACTTCCAAGCCGTTTCCTGAATGCAAGGAGAGTCTACCTGTTGGCCAAGCACACATGGGTAGCTGCAAAAAGGTCGTCTCAACATCGGTGAACCCGGCATTTTTGACGAGACTTTCCATCCGCACTGGCGCCCGTGGATCTTTGTACTGGCTGATACTCTCCAGGTACAGCTTGGACCAGCGCCTCAGAGCATGGTCTTTCAACAACCGATTTGATCAGCACTGTCCCAAATACTGCTCTTGTCAACACGTCACGCCAAGGCGGTCTCTGCTCACCGTCTGTGATTGATCCGTTGTCCGACTGGGCCTGGAAGTAAACTTCAACGATCTGGCACCATCCGCCTGGACGCAAGACCCGGTGCATATCTCTGAGGTAGTGTTTCCATCGATCCGTGTTGATACCACCTGCCACCATCTGACTGTGTACTAGGTCGAACTCGCCCGTCTCGAAGGTAAATCTGATTCGAAAACTTTGGTCAGAAACGCCGGCGTGGAGTGCCCGTTTGGAAACCATTTATCGGGTCTTGCCTTTTGTTCAGATCGTCCACCTGGAGATCAAGATTTGGCAAGTAATCATCTGGTATCATGTGTGGGCTAATGTCGACTCCGACCACCTGTTACGACATCAAGATCAGCCTCAATTCTGTCTGCGTTTCCCACTGCCCGGCAATGGGATGGACTGGATTGGCAAAGCTTGTGTCATGTGCACAGGGCATATTTGATTTTTCAAATCAGTGGCTTCCTCTGCACACCCCCTGACGAAATGACAAATATGTTGCACGGCTAGGAGCCGTAGTCGAGCTGTCTTTCAAATCCCCAGTCTGGCACCGCCCGGAGAAGGGGAAGGAAAGGGGAACATGGCAAAAGACGAACCTCGCATCTGGGATGTGTCATGGCAACCTCTGCAGCCCATAATCCGGACCCAAAGCCGCAATCTAGGATCTTTTTCAGCCTATGGATGGGCGGAAAGACCAGGCGATTATCGAACACTTTTCTGAATGCCTCGTGCGCAATCTGAAGCCGCTCGCCCTCATCCTAGACGGCGGAGTCAGCAATCCAGTCCCAGGGGACGTTTTCCTTACCCGGCGTTTCGACGTGAAGAGGAATCAAACGGGCGCGTCGCAGCTCGCCTCACTGGAATGCAGTACCTCGTCTATGGGTGAGAAATACACGTTATTCTCTACCGAATACCGCTGATACTCTCTGTCGTGAAAGGTGATGGTCTGGTTGAAGACTTCGTCGAGCGGGACGGTTGGGTCGGTGCTGCATCACAATTGTTACCTTCCCAGCCTTGGGGCCTGCACGATGCGATAAAAGGGGCGAGTGCGAGCTATTCGTTACCTGTCTGCCATGATGGCGAAATCGTGTTGGGGTTGAACCGAAGTGTCCTGAGGAGGATGTCGACGCAGTCTTTTTCGAAAGGGTGCAAAAAAACAGTTATGGACGGCAAAAAGGAATATGAGGGTTTGGGGTATCGAATTTAAGGAGGCTTTCCGACGACGACCGATATGGACGTATGGGCGACAAGCATTCTCACCACAAAGGCCTCTGGGATAGCTCGCTTTCTTACTCGTCTCGTCTACCGGCAAAACGGTGGGATGGGTTCTTGGGCTGCGGCCATGCCCGTTAGCCTCTGGGCTGTCGGGACCAAATCGTGGGCCTGCAAGACAGAGTTGGGGTTGGGAGGTGTAATACCGCCTGGGAGGGCAACACACAATTCCTGGAAGTGGGTCGGTGCTCTTGGCCTCGCCAGGTAGACCGGCTCTGGGTGAGCGGGAACACACTCAGCCCACGATATCGTTGTCAACCGACACTCTGCGGGTGCTTACACCGGTTGCAATGGTTCCAGAGGCAGACAAGGCCAATATCGTATATGGTCGAGTTGCTGAACAGATGTTTGCAGACGACGGCCGCACACCGGGACCTCGATTCCACGGACGTGGAAGGATGGAGGAAGAGGTTGGAGACACAAGCACGAGCGGAGATTGGCAGAGAGCCGCTGGGTTTGCTGCCACACCAAATCGCAACGCGTCAACGGCGCATCGATGGACAGGAAGAGTACGGACCATCCCCCCTGCACGGCCATGGAATCGATAGGGGCAGCAATCACGTTAGGGCGGGCGAGCAGGTCGCACATAGGCCATGTCAGAACTGCCATATTACGCCACCATGTGCGGAAGCTGTCTGTCGCTCTGCAAATGTGGACATGGCTCGTTGCAAAGTGGGCACTGGCACTGGCGGTGATGGTGGCCTTTGGGTTTGCGCGTTCCCGGCTGCGAGGTAAGAGAGAGCCCTGCTCCTGAGCCGGCCAGCAAACTGGAGCCTCGGAGCGTTGCTGCCCAAAGAAGAAGGACATGCGCTGCCGCCGGCACTGCGACTAGAGATGGATGGAGCGAGCGTGCGGGTAGGATGCTGCCGGCAAATGAGGTGGCTACACGCTACGGCTGCCTCTGCGACCTATTCGGTTCCGCACCCAAAATTGACAGTCTTCGGTCGTCTGCCAGGACTAGTCTCCAGCTACCGGGACAGACATACTGCCATCGCAGGCCCGTTCGGACAGTCTCTTGACCATGTGCAGGACCACGAGGACGGCCTTCGTTCGATAGGGCCCCCCGTTTCATGCTCCCACCCTAACACCACCCATGCCTCTGGCTGCTCTTGCTCCCTGGTCCTTGTTTCGTCATATTTACGGCGGGTGCGGTCCCGCCCTATCACATTCTCGCCGCCTCTTTCTTGGACCTACAGGCAGCCTAGGCCGGTGGCCGTGACGAATACGGAAAGGTGGTGCCGAGCTTGGCCTCTGTTCTGGTCTAGGAGCACACCCTCGTCATATCACAGCCACTCTGCTGCTCTGCTGCAGAAGATGGTCCGTCGTGCTATTTGCCTACTGACACGTACATACGAGTAGCCTGAGAGCTGCGGACATGGGATGTGGCTCCCTGGTTTAATTGTGGGCACTCGACCTGGGAGATTGAATAATAAAAGACCCAGAAAACCGGTAGGCACATGAGATTCTGGCGCGCAGGAGCGACGGTGGTTATGCGAATCCAGGAACAATAATGGGGCTCGACAGCAGGCGAAACGAAAACGGCAGGCCGGTTGCATGGCTGCATGCTTGCGGTGAAGTCCGCCTGCTGTGGTGCAACGATGCCACGGGACCTCCGAGCAGCAGGACGAGAAGCCCAGAGCAAGGAAAGGCCAGGACAGGGAGGCGAGGAGAGCCTACCAGAAATCCCGAGGGCATGGCCTTGGGATTCAAAGGGCAAAGCCGCCACGGCCCCGCCAGGGTGTTGCCGTTTCGAAACGGCCTTAACCGGTAATGGGAAAGGACCAAAGGACAGAACGATGCCCTTGCTGGTGAAAAGAGGACAGCGAGGACAGGCATGCCGCTCGATGGAGGCAATTTTGTCGTTCCAGCTGCCGACCCTGGCGGTGCCATTTTCTTTTTCGAGTGCCGTCCCGGGGTTGTATTAGGCATGGACTGGCTGCAGCCGGCCTGCGTGCTCACTGGGCCAATAGTTCCACGGCTCGCTCGGGCAGCAACATGGCAATGGCTTTGTCTGCTGCTCAGCCAGTGTTGCCACCGATTACGTCGCTGTGCAACGGCATTCACCGAGCGTCTGCTCGCCGAGGACAAGGTTGCTTTGCTGTCTTTCTGTCTGTTTGGGCAGTGCTCCTTTTCGGATCGGCATACGACGTACGTCTGTTTTCTCGCAGCGGAGATTGTGCCGTGTCTGTTCCAACGAGCTGTCTGGCTCGGCTGCCGGCCTGCACAGTGACGGTGGTGTAAAAATATGCCTCGATACTAAGTGGAACTGGTGATTGAAGCGTCATCCTCGCCCCCTCCCCTCCATCACGGCCCCCCACTGGACTATCTACTTTTTCATTTTGCATTGACTTGGGGCTAATCAAAGTGCGATTCGCTAGTCGATGTCGCAAGGAAAACGATCTTCACGCTCGTTAACGGCCCGTCGCAGTACGCGGATCACTGGTACATTGCATTGCAGCATCTCGGAGCAGACTGTTGATAATAGGCAAAGACGCGGTCGAGGACTGATTCCTCAAGGGCCATATCCACAAGCGGGCCTCGACTGTAGTATTGCACACTGCAGCACTGCAGCACTACAGCAGAAAGGCAGCGGCACGAGACGGCGAGCAATGCTTGTTTTGCTCTGGCATCTGCTCCGCCCAAAGGACGGTCCTGGCCCGTTAGCGCGACGCCATGGGACACCATGAAACCTGGGCAGACGGCTCAGACTAGCGCTGGGCAGGACGAGCGGCTAGCACCGCAGTGCAAAGAGACACCCGGAGTGCGACGTATACGGTCGGAGCGTCTTGCCCGGCGCACACTCGTTATTGAGCTGCAGACGGACAGGCTCTTTCTCCTTCCCAGGCCACCGGGATTTGCTCTCTGTGCGGTCGTGTGTCTGGTCTTGCTCCCTGACAGCAGGAGCTGTTTTCTGGCTGTCTGCTGCTGTTCCTGCTGCTGCCGCGATTAGCCAGGCCACTGACGCAGATGCGCGTATGCACAATGCCATTCGATACGCGAATGTCGTACGCGTATACGAGTACAACGCAAGATGCGAAAAGCGGACAAGCGGCAGGCCTAGCGGGCACTCATCCTGCCGAGAGCCTCCACCAGGATGTACGGAGTCCTCGTACATCTTGCTCACAGCACACAGCACAAGACGTGCAGAACCGTCTCAGCCCTCAGTATGGCTGTCGCGTCTGTCTCTTCTAACTCGACGCGCTCGAATGGCACAGCTCCACGTCGACGATATTGGCCCACGTTGGTGTGGCCGCCATCTTTCTGTATTTTTTTTCTCTTCATATTTCACTTTTTCCTCATTCTTTTTTTTTTCCTTCTTTTCCACTCTCCCGCTCCAGACGCCGCCTCCCCTCCTCGGCCCCCCCGGTTTTATTTACAACCCCTCCTGATATGAAGACTGGCTGTGCCTAAGCGTCGGCTCCTTTGGGATACGAGTGGCCGTACGTAGTACTATGTATATTGCTGCCCATCTGGCGACGACAAGGGCTCGGCGAGATTGTGCCTCGGCATCATGACAACTGTCCGTTCAAGCGGCGCCTCTAGTTAGTACATGGTAATCTGAGCAGTTTGCACAGAGTGATTTCAGTAGGCTCTCGCGGCCGTGACACGTCAGAAGCGGCCGAAATCAGGACAAGCTTCCTTGGTAGATAGCAGAGGCTGCTATAGGGTGCAAAGTAGCACATGGGTCACAAGAGGCAGAGGAACGACGAGTTAGTATCCCGGCAGCTTGGATTCGGCTAAGCGTCCGAACAGCAGGCAATACTTGCTAATTCTGGACGGGCAACATTTGAGTGATCCCGCTTTTCATCTCGGCCAAGGCTTACTGATGCGCGGTGCCATGGAGAAGGACATGGGATATTGTAGATATACTCCGTAAGACGTGCATTTTGTATTTTATTTACAATTATCTGTTCAGAGGGCCGAGCATCTTGCCAGTGCTCTCGTAGGCAATGGCGCAATTTAACGTTCGGTAATAGGAGCTAGCGTAAGCCAGGCTACAGGGCCGAATGCGCCGGGAAGGGCTGCTGGGGGGAGGGGGAGATTGCGGTGACAAGGTTGGCTGCAGGCATTGGGATGGGCAAGCACTAACTTGTTTAGAGAAGGAGCAGAGAAGACGCGGCAGAAGAGGAATGAGATGCTACGGAGAGCGTCGTACTTGCCAAGTACGATAATACTCCGTACGGCGACACATGTAGTAGTCGTATGTAAGGGCGACCCCTGAAGCAAAAAAGGAGAGGCAGGGCCAGGGCAGGACAATAGGGGGAGTTCCAGAGGCCATCCCAGCGAGCAGGTTCGCCCCTGAACGGTCATTTCCGCCGTGTCGGGACGCTGTTGTTGGCCGTGGCGGATTAGCGGGTTTTGGCGGATTGTGGCGGTTTTGGCGGGTTGTGGCGGTTTTGGCGGGTTCTGACGGGTTTGGCGGTTCGGCGTCTTTGTCAGCCGTACAGAGACTGCAGCCGGCTGCAGCGTGTCTTTATCCAGGCTCTTCGTCTGTTTCTCCTTTTGTCTTGATCTTCTTGTAAGTTCTTGTGAGTTCCTTGTGAGGTCTCTCTTCGACTTCCCTCTTCTCTCCCTCCCCTCTCTCCTCTCTCCCTCCCTATACCAGTACTTGCCTGCATTTCCGCCCCCAATCCCCCAATACATTGCTCGTCCCAGCGACAGTCGTATTCGCACCGTCTGACCCGGCTGGCCGGTGCCAGAGGTGGGCGGCCAGCACACAGGAGGAGGGGTGCGTGTAATGATTTCCCGGAGAGAAATATCGCCGGCTGGCTCACCTGTTTGTGATGCACCCCTCTTGTCGGGTGACCGGTCGTGGTCTGCTTACCTGCAACGGTTGACACAAGACACAAACGCATCAGCGGGGATCCGATCTGTAACCAGGTCTACATGCAGGAGATAAAGCTGTCCTCTCTATAAGTGTAGTGTGCGGATCCAACGAAAAAAAAGACAGGACGTGTACAGAAAGTGAAAGGCGTAAAACGATAAAGAAATGTAGGAAGCAGTCATCTCGTCGGCGGTCCTCGGCCCTCGGTTCCTCGTTCTTCTCTCTTCTTCTCTCTTCTCTCTTCTCTCTTCTTCTCTCGTCTCTCTTCTCCTCTCTTCCTCTCTTTGTTCTCTCTTCTCCTTCTCTCTTCCTCTTCTCTCTTCTCTCTTCTCTTCTCTCGTCTCTCTCTCTCCCTTCCTCTCCCTCTTTCTCTCTCCCTCCCTCTCCCTCTCTCTCTCTCAGTCTTTCTCTCACCCCCTCTCTCACCCCCTCTCACCCCTCTCTCACCCCCTCTCACCCCTCTCTCACCCCCCCTCAACACCATGTAAAGACCGGGTTCTTGCTCTTGACCGGCTCTAGCCGCTCCACAATCACCCGCCGCCGGTTGTTCTCCATCCCCTCCGCCGCCGCGTATCCGAGGTCGCCCTCGACGTCCTCGTCGTATACGTACCCGTCGACCGACGACGCCCGTCCGTGCGTCTGGTCAAACGGGTTCGGCAGCGACCCGTTGCGCGTCGCCGCCGTCGCGTAGCTGTACCGCCGCTCCTGCCGTCCGGGCGCGTACAGGCCGGTGGCCGCCGTCCGTGCAGAGCCGTTGGCTGCCGTCGCCGTGCTGCCGCTCGCGTTTCCGCTTCCGCTTCCGGCTCCGTTTCCGTTTCCGTGTCTGCTGCCGTCCTCCTCCTTGGTCAGCGCAAACCGGCCCGGCCGCGGCAGCCGTGCCACCGGCGTCGCCTGCGGCAGCGGCGACGTGCTGCCCAGCAGCAGCAGGTCGTCGTCGGCGCCGCTCCGGTGCGTGCTGCCGGCCACGTCGCCCGCGCCGCTTCCGCTGCCGCTGCCGCCGCCGCCGCCCGCCGACCCAATGTCCATCTCCTCCTCCATCGCGCGCGCAATCTCGGACTCGGCGCGGCGGCGGATCTCGGCGCTCGTCGCGCGCATCGGCACCGCAATCGGCACCTCGACCAGGTCGTCCCACACGCACACCTTGGCGCGGCGCGTCAGCTCCAGCGGCCCGTGGTCGGCCGTCTTGAGCGTCTCGACCACGTTCCAGGCCTGGCCCTTCATCACGGCCATCTGCCGCGCAAACATGCGCTCTTGGAAGTCCGGGTCCATCATGAAGATGCGCCGCAGCGCCTGCTGCGTCTGCGACCACCACGCTGTCGACGTCAGCAGCGGCAAGAAGTGCTCCCGCGTCCGTGCCGAGAAGGGCCGCCCGATCAGGTCGACCGGCAGGAAGAGCCAGCCAAACGGGAAGCTCCGCCACGCGTCCGGGTGCTTCCACGGCCACGACAGCGAGTTGTCAATCGCCCCAACCGTCATCTTGGGCAGCCGCGCACCCTCGGTCGCGGCCGGGCTGGCCGCCTGCATCGGCTGCTGCGCCCGGTACGACGGGTACGACGCACGTGACCGCGTGTCACGTGCCGTCCGCTGCGACAGGTCCACCGGCCGCGGCGTCTGGTTGCCGTCGTCGTCGTCGGCGGCGGCCCCGCCGGCACTGCCGCTGGCGCTGCTGCCCTCCATGTGCAGGTGCATGGGCTCGGACGCGATGGACACGGCCTGGGCGGACCAGTCGACCTTGATCATCCAGTTGTCGAGGCCGCGGTCGGTGTTGCGCATAATGTAGTCGAGGATGACGAGCTTCTCGAGCTCCTCGCGGAAGGCGGCCTTGAGCGGCTCCGTCCAGACAAAGTTGTCGGGCGAGAGGGTCTGCTCGGGCGTGGGCGGCGCGCCGTCGTCGTAGTCGCTGTAGCCGTCGTCGTAGGCGCTGTCGTCGTGGGTGCTGCTGCCGCTGGCATCGTGGCCGCGGCCCGACGGCGTGCCGTTCTTGTTGTTGCTGCGCGACCGGCTGGTCCGCGAGGACGGGCGGCAGTTGTCGGCCCAGCGCGGGCGCCGCGGACCGCCGGCACCGCCTCGCCGCCGGCCGGTGCGAAAGCCCGAGAGGTACTGGTCGGGCCACGGGTGCTCGCGCAGAAAGATGTTGGCGTCCTGGAAGCCGGTGAGGAAGACCTGGAAGCTGCCCGGCTTGGGCGGCAGGGCCTTGCCGCCGCGCGAGTGGGCGTAGCGGTCCCAGAACGGGTAGTGGAACGAGCGCGAGGCGAGGTAGACGACGTCGGTGTAGGGGACCATGTGGGTGCGCAGCTGGGCGTCGAGCACGTACGCGGCCGCCTCGCTGACATAAGACAGGTTGGGGATCAGGCAGGCGCGCCCGAAGCAGCAGGGAAAGAGGTTGCGGTGGATCCACTTGTTCCACTTGGGGTTGCCGGCCGCATATGGCTCCTCGTCCTTGGGCTTGAACACGCCGACGACCTTGCCGTCGAGGTTGCGGGCAAAGTAGCTGCCCGAGGAGCCCTGCGCGATCATGCGCGGGTGCATGCCCTGGTTGATGGCTGTCCGCACGCTGTCGACGATGGCGTCGAACTGGGCCCGGCTCATGTGGTCGCCCGTCTCGGCCGCCGCCTCGGCCGACGCGACCAGGCTCTCGGCCGTGACCGGTCGCACGCCCTCGGGCGCCTGAAAGACCGAGTAGTGGATCTCGAGCCGCTCGTCCTCGTCTTCGTCTGCCCCGGCCCGCCGCCGCCCGCGCTTGAACTTGGCCGCGATCTCGTCCGCCCAGCGCTCCAGCCGCGCGTTGATCGCCTTGAGGTCCACGCCCGAGTTCGCCCGTCGTCGCCGCGACGACGACGCCGCCGCCGCCGTCCCGCCCGGAAGCAGACCCATGCTCGCCGACGGCAGCGACGAGGCCAGCCCGCCGCCCGCCCGCGCCTGTCCCATCATCGCGTGCGACGCATAGCGCCCCCCCTCGCCCGCCCCCAGCGACGCAAAGCTCGCCCCCAGCGCCTCGCTGATCTCGTCGTCCGACTCGTCCGAGAACCGCTCCGCCTGCGCCAGCCGCTCGTACCCCGTCGTCGGTCCCCCCGGCCGCTGCATCGCCGTCCTAAGCCCCTGACTTGCTCGGTCGCTGCTGTGGTCGGCTGCCCGTCACCTCGGCCGCATCGTCCAAGCACCGGCAATGCACGCCCGAACACAAGGCGGCCCGATGTCGTAAGGGAGCCTGTGAAGCAATGCTCAATCGCAAGTGCCTGACAGTCTGTCCTGTTCGTCTGGTCGTGTCTCTTGATCGGTCCGTCTCGACGCCGCGTTCTCGCCAAGCTCGGATGTCGGGCTCGCGTTGGGCTGCTGCTGGTCTCGTGCCGGAAGCGTGTTATTGTGGCATTACCAAAAAGGAGACGATGCATTACGGAGCTGCGTCGAGACATCGTAATTGGACCCACTGTAATTGTTACTAAGGCCAAGTGGCCGTACCCTTAACTGAATACTCGCTTAAGCGGGTTCTTCTACCGATACTCCGTACGGAATCATTCGTAATCATAACGCCAGCCCCTCCTACAACCCCAGTTCCTCCTCGTGCCGCAGCCCCGAGTACTCCGATCCCTGGTTGGCCGTGCTCAGCCGCGCGCACAGGCTCAGCAGCACCACCGTCTCCGTCGCCGCGTAGTGGTTGAGCGCGTCCAGCAGCACCTGCAGGTTGCGTCCAAAGTGGTGCTCGTACTTGGACAGCCGCTCCACCAGGCTGCGCGTCTCCTCGTCTGATGGCGCGCTGGTGCTGGTGGCCGTCGACGCGCCCGCCGCCCCGTCCGGCTGTCGCTGTGCCTGCATCTGCTGCAGGGCTGCCCACTGGGCTGGCGTGGCGTCCTTGGGCCGAGTCGGGCCGGCCAGGTCGCGGTCGATCTTGTCCATGTTGCGGGTCAGGTAGCTGGCAAAGTTGACAAACGAGAAGCAGGTCTGCATGAGTTTTGCGTGGATCTGGCGTGTTAGCGAAGCACTGAGAAAGAGAAAAAAGGAAAAAAAAAAAAAAAAACTCACCTTCAGCAGCTTGCTATTAGTCAGCATGCACTCCTTCAGACACGTATCGAGAAAGTCGACGTGGTCCTGCATCAGCTCGTCGACCGTGCGGCCGGGCAGCGCCGTCGGCTGGCCGTCGTCGCCGCCGCCGAGCCGCGACATGAGCGCCTGCCAGTTCGGCTCAATCACCTCGGCCGTGCAAAAGGCCAGCAGCTGCTGCACAAACACGAGCATCCGCGCCCGCAGCGTCCACAGCCGCCGCTTCCACACGGCCACCTCGCGCGACGACGACCGGTGGAACCAGGCGAGCTCGCCCATCTGGGCCTGCCACGTCGTCGTCAGCTGCGACCCGAGGTGGTGCAGCGACAGCAGGAACCGGAACAGCGCCTGGTACCGCCAGATGGTCTTGCGGCTGATCACGAGCGAGACTGGAAACGGGACGGCGTAGTCGAGCTGCAGGGACGCGTAGCCGTCGGCCTCGCCGGCGCTGCTGCTGCCACCCCCGCCACCGCCACCGCTGCTGCTCGCGTCCATGCTCCCGCCGGCCGCCAGCATCGACAGCTGCAGCACCTCGCCCTGGTCGATGCCCGTGATGTTGACCACGCGCTGCAGCGCCTGCACCAGCGTCGTCTCGTTCATCTCCACCTTGACGTCCTCCTTGAACGGGTCCAGCGAGACGGCGCTGCCCGGCTGCCGCAGCACCAGGTCCAGCAGCGACTGCAGCTTGCCCGTGTTGACCGCCCGGATGCTCCGCTTGCGCAGCTCGTTGTGGCCGAGCTCGAGAAAGTAGCTAAAGTAGTCGGCCGGGTCGAGGAAAAAGTAGTGCTTGAGCGACCGCAGCCGTGCCGGCAGAGCGTGCGTCGTCAGCAGCAGCTGCAGCAGCGACCCGTTCGCGTGTCCGTACGCCGTGTTGATGTTGTCCAGGAACCGGCTGTCGTCAAACGACGTCGGCACGTCCATCACCTGCTTGCTCGTGTCCACGCCGCCGCACTCCCGCACCACGTTCAGGTACTTGCCCGCCAGTAGCACCTTGTCCTTGATCGCGCCCGCCAGCTGCGACGGCACGTCCTTGTCCCGCAGCGTGTACCGTCGGTCCCAGTACTCGTCCGTGTAGTCGTTCTTCAGCACCTCGCGCCGGATGCTCTTCTGCTCCTTGACCAGGAACTCGCCGTGCGGGTCGCTGATCCCGCCGTGGTGCAGCCACTCGTTGAGCATCACCATGTACGGCCGGCTGGCCTCACGCAGCAGCGCCGTCAGCAGCGTGCGTGCGGCCGGGTCGCCCGACATGGCCTCCAGCCGCCGCGTGATCGTCTCCAGCACCGCCCCGCCCTTGCAGATCTTCTTGGTCGTCGCGTTGCCCGGCACCAGCTCGCCGCCGTCGCGCAGCTGGCTGATGATCTTGTCGTAGTCGTCTGCCCCGTCGTCGCTCGACACCTCCGACTCGTCGTCATCGTCCAGCAGCGAGTTCTTCTTCAGCAGCTCGTGGGCCAGCGCGTACAGCTGCAGCATCATCTGGCTCGTCGGTAGCATGTGCATGTTGAGCACGTGCAGCGTGAACCCCGTGTCTGTCAGGAACTGCGTCTCCAGCTGTGCGATCAGCACCACGTAGTCCTGCAGGAACCGCCGCACTGCCGCGCAGAGCGCGTGGTTGACCAGCCCGAAGCCCTCCCGGCTCTGCACGTCCACAAACGCCTCCAGGGCCACGTAGTGCGTCGCTGACCGCAGCATCACCACCGTCAGGTCCTGCAGGCTCGGGTCCAGCCCTGCCATAATCCGCCACGGCGGCCCCGACAGCCGGTCCCGCTCCTCGTGCGGGTCGTAGCCCGTGCCAAACCGGATGTACTGGCCCTCGCACCCCATAAACACCCCCAGCAGGTCCTCCAGCATCGCCGCCTCCTGCTGCTCCAGCGTC
This sequence comes from Leptographium lundbergii, assembly GCA_001455505.1. NCBI lineage: Eukaryota > Fungi > Ascomycota > Sordariomycetes > Ophiostomatales > Ophiostomataceae > Leptographium > Leptographium lundbergii. Next base: position 74,558 of record LDEF01000057.1, read on the forward strand.
ATGCTGCTCAACGGCCGAGGCTGCAGGCTGCCGGGCATCTGGGCTGCCAGCGGCGGCACCGATATCCGCGATGCCAGTGGTGCCGACGTGTGCGGCAGCAGCATCGCCTCCGGGTTCCACGGCACCGCCGCCTCTGCTGCCGGTGCTGCTGCCGGTGCTGCTGCCGGTGCTGCTGCCGAGGCCGCCTCTCGTCCCCGACCGTCGAGCGTCTTGTGCAGGGCTGCCGTGGCTGCTGCTGCTGCTGCTGCTGCTGCTGCCCTGCTCTCTTTGGTCGCCCCGGCCGCCGACCCCCGTCGTTCCGCGCTCCGCGTGCGCGACACCAGCACGTCCCGCGTCGTGATCACCGTCCGCTCCGTCCGTCTCTCGCCGTGTTCCGGCCCCCCCGAAGGCGTGCCCGCTCTCGTTGACCGTGTCGACTCTGCCCCTGCTGATGGCCGCCCGGCCGCCCGGGGATTGCCCGACGCCGTCCGCTTGTGCGCCGTGCTCGCGTAGTTGACCTGCGGCGATGCCTCCCGGTACTTGCCGTCCGACCGGTCGCCGCTTCGAAAGCTGCTGTGCGTGCTGCTTTGGCCTTGGCTCATGCGTGATCGCGTGCCCTCTGGCCGCTGCTCGCCTCCGGCCGCGTTGCCGTTTGCATGGCTGCTGGTGTATTGCGCCCTGCCGGCCGTCGACGACATCGTCCAAGGTCGCGGGCTGCACACAAGTGCGCAGGTCTGTCGTCTTCACCGACAGTAATCTTGTATCGGAAGAGGAGAGCTGTCAGTCTCCCGTCTTTTTGCTCGAATTTCCCACTTCGACAGGGCAAGAGGCCGCGCCGCTCCAGACGGAAGGCGCGTTCAATTCGAGTCTCCCCTCTTTCACACGCACGCGGATCCACCCTACGCCGCTTTGGGCATGGTTGCACAGTTGACCAACCGTTCCACTTTTTAGCTACCCCCAAAAGCTCGAAAAGCTGCGTAGGCCGTCTGTTTGCCTGGAGATGATAGGAAGCCGCGCCAACAGCTTCTTTCGTTTCGACAAGGCGACCACCGCTTCACGACGACAGCGTCCCATACGTTTGCACCCGTCCGTCGATCGATGCGTGACCGAGAACCACGACAGCCATAACGAGACAACCAAGACCTGACCCGAACCACACTGCCATTCCAGGGCTTCTTCCCCTCATCCAACCGCCAACATGTTTATGGCAAGATCGGAATATGGTCAGTATTTGCCTTCCGGCCGTCCTGTTGCGCATTCCTCTGACTGACGTTGTCGCCGACAGACCGGGGCATCAAGTACGTGAACGCACGGGAGCCGCATCGACTTCGCATCCAGCTCTCTCTCGTAATCTCCCCCACAGGCTGACATCCACAGTACCTTCTCCCCCGAAGGCCGGCTCTTCCAGGTCGAGTACTCGCTCGAGGCCATCAAGCTCGGCAGCACGGCCATCGGCGTTGCCACCGCCGAGGGCGTCATCCTCGGCGTCGAGAAGCGCGTGACGTCGACCCTGATGGAGGTCAGCTCGGTCGAGAAGATTGTCGAGATCGACCGCCACATTGGCTGCGCCATGAGCGGCCTCCAGGCCGATGCCCGCAGCATGGTCGAGCACGCCCGCGTCGAGTGCCAGAGCCACGCGTTCAACTATGCCGAGCCGCTCAGCGTCGAGAGCTGCACCCAGGCCATCTGCGACCTCGCTCTGCGCTTTGGCGAGTCCGCCGACGGCGAGGACAGCATCATGAGCCGCCCCTTTGGCGTCGCCCTGCTCATCGCCGGCTACGACTCCGACATTGGCCCCGACGGCAAGGAGGGCGGCCCCGCCCTCTACCACGCCGAGCCCAGCGGCACCTTTTACCGCTACGACGCAAAAGCCATCGGCTCCGGCTCCGAAGGCGCCCAGGCCGAGCTGCAGAACGAGTACCACAAGGTCTGCTTCTGCCTTCTGCCTCTCCGTCCCTTTCCCTCTTCACCTCGCACAGCTGACCGGACAGTCTCTCACCCTCGCCGACGCCGAGACCCTCGTCCTCAAGACGCTCAAGCAGGTCATGGAGGAGAAGCTGGACGAGAAGAACGTCCAGCTGGCCAGTGTCACAAAAGAAAAGGGCTTCCGGTTATACACCGACGAAGAAATGGCCGCAGTTGTCGCCCGTCTACCAGCAAACTAAGCCGCCTGGAAGCCGACGAGGACAGAGAGCAGTGGCCCAGCGAAAGTGCAAAGATGTGCATGTGTATGTACTGTGTACAGGGCGTATCAAATAAAGAAAATAAGATACGAATCTCATTACACTTGTGCTATCACTATCTACGGCCTTTTGTTTCTTCGTGATCGCGAGTTGCAGACTCTCCACCGCCTAGGCCTTGTCGCTCAGCTTCAGCCTCTCCAGGTCTGTCTCCATGCTTAGCAGTCCCACCGCATAAAGGGACCGCTCAGTGGCAGACAAGACCAGCTCCTCGTCTTCTTCCTCAAGCTCGCGAATCCGATCCACAATTCTCTTTGGCCGGTTCCAGATGGACTGGGGAACCTCCACAACGTCGGTAGGAGATTCGTACGGCGGCCCGCGACCCATGCTGGCAGCTTTCGTCCAGCATGTCTCGCAGCCGGTGGCAATGTGGCGGGCAGACTGCCAGCCCGTCAGTCGGGCGACATTGTGCATCTGTCGAACTGTCCAGTGTCTCTGCGCCGTATCCTGATACTGTGCAATGTCAGCATAAAGAAGACAAAGAGGGATGGAAAGCATGAAAGGGAAAGCATGGAATACCTGAACAGCTGCCACAAACAGCGGGAATGAGCTCTCAATGGAGACGGCGCCGAGAAGAGTGCTTACGTGCACCATGGTGTTGAGATCCTCGACCGTGAGTCCCGCAATGATGCGGCCAATCTGGTTGGCGTACGGTGCGGTCTGGCGTCCAGCCATAGCAGCCGCAGCCATGGCTATGTGAGGCATCGACGGATGGCAGCGGTGCAGCACAATCATGCCCATGTAGTAGTTCATCCAGATGCTCGCAATGCCATATGTGCGGTATTTCAGCACCAGGCCAAACGGACTGCCTACCGGAGGCTCGTATTCCGGACCTAGAGGCTCGAAGTCGGGGCCCAGTTGGGCCCGGAATTTTTCAAATGTCTGCTTGATGCTTTCCCATCTGCGAAGCGCTGCCGTCGTGCTTGCATCAAAATCCATCTCTTCTTGGCTGTCGCTTTCAGGGCTCTGTTCCCGTGGAGGGCTAAAGCCCTTGGGGATAGTGATATTACCCGTCGAAGGCATCATGCCGATGAAAGGTGGCGGTGACTGGCCTTGACCCCGAGGACCAGGTGGCCCATCTGGCCGCTTTGCTTTGCGCTTGCGGGCCTGGTCGCCACTGGAAAAGTCGCATAGGCGACCAAGGAGCAGCATGAGATGGTCGTACGTGCCGTATCTGAATGGTCAGCCATGGCGTCAAGGAATGCTGCTCGGTCTTTCCGCACTCACAAGGCGTCGATCCTATTAATAGGAGCACGAGGGGCGCACTGAGTCCAGCACTTGTAATCCATCCTATTGAACGGTGGTGTCGGTTAGAAGACGTTCGGACGAGAGACTGGGCCAGAGGCAGGGAGAAAGATGCCAGAAAAGAAACTGAAACCTACAGGAGCGGCGTCCCTCCTAATATGCTCTGGTACACGTCCATCTTCGCATACCACCAAAATAAGTCACTGAGGATGTGATATGTCTTGATATCTTTCTCCGTATAGGTGTCGGGGGTAGTCCAAGAAGTAGACCGTCCATTGTGAAATGAGGACGAGACCACGTCCTCGTCTTGGTCGTAGCCTACGGGCAAGTCAGAGAGCTGAGACACAAGTACCGAATCAACCAGATCAATATCCTTATCGGCAACGATGCCATCTTCGGGCGTTAATGAGTCGTATTCCAAGCCGCTCTGATGCAGGACCTGGCGACGATTCCGCTTGAGAGCGATCATCTTCTTGGTCATCTCCCGCAGAGGGATCTCCCTGAGGATGGCCCGCGCTCCCCACATGTGCTTGCACCACTTGTCGTGGTCCGAATTCCAGACTTCATAAAAGCCCAGAAGCATGGTGGCGGCAAGCGTGGCAGGTTGTACGCGACGGGACGAACTTTGGTAGTTGCGGGCAATTCTTCGCAAGCTCAGATGGTAGTGCTTCATTGAAGCAGTGGCGGGAATGCCTTGGAGCTTAGCCATATGCAAACTGCCTAGTGCAAGCATGGCTTGAAGCAGAGCCGGGTGATTGAGCGCGATTGTAGGGAAGGTGTCTGATCCAGATCAGCCAAAAGTTGTCCAAGAAAAGAAAAAAAAAAAAGATGCCAAAGTCCTACATGTCCAAATGTGCTGTCTTGAGCGAGGTACGGGGCGCCCTTCAAAGATGGGAGAGGGATCAACGGGATAGCGCTCAAAGAGAGACATGCTTGGCCCTGTGACATTAACAAAGTACCAAAAGACAGAGGCTGTGCGAGCATCAGTCAGGGGCGAGTTCAGCGACGACGGGACGTAATCGGCCAAGACATTTGCGTCGGCAAAGTTGGAAAAGGTGCGCAGCTGGGTGCCAAAGTCATCGAACGGGCGGTTTGGCAGGCGTCTTGCAACAATCACACCCAGATCGTTTGCCTGTACGTGTTCCATTTGGTCCGTCGCCTCGTCGTCTTCAGATTCGACCATGGATGCATCGTCGTCCGAGTACCAGTAAACACCTTCTTCAAAATGCATAGTCGGCTGAGCTAGGTATTCTCCGTTTTCATAGCGGTAGTCATGCGATTGAGGAAGCGGAGGAAGGTCGATAATCTCATAGTCCCCATCGGACGGCCACCCCACAGCAGGTACAAGTGCGGCCATGGGCGCGGCTTCGGGCACGTGCGAAGGGCCGCCATAGTCGACGGAATGCAACAAGCCAGCATCATTGTAGACACGGCCATGGCCAGCCACGGGTGGTTGAGGCCCCCAGGCCTGCGCAAAGGGTGCATGTCCATGAAGACCAGGTTGGGCCGAAGGTGCATAGGACATGGGCATCGGGGCCATGGGCTGTGCATGTCCTGGCGGGAGAAAATGGTGTTCATGACCGGTGGGAACGCCTTGCATGTGAAGGGGTGGTTGCGGGGGCAAACCTGGGTGGTGAGGAAGCTGGTGAGGAAGCTGGTGGTGGCACAGGGTGGCGTCGTTCATCAGAGGCGGCCGCGGCGCGATAAACGGCAGAGAGCCTTGCGAGACTGCCCTAGGATGCTGGGTAGCGAAATAGGCCTGCTGGCCGGCGAGCAAGTGGTGGGCTGAAGCGCTCTGGAAGGACATGGGACCCATCTGATTTGGGTGGAAGGTGCCCATGGGGTCCTTGAATATGACCCGCTGATTGTAGCCTTCGCATTGTCTCTTCGATTTAATGCAATTGTTGCATCTCGGTTTTCCTTCATCGCATTTAATCCGCCTTCTTCGGCATGCTTTGGGAGCAGTTAGCAGATAATACGCCAGAGGTGTAGGGGACCAGGCTCACTGTAGCAGCCAGTTTTTGTTCTCTTCTTGATTGCGGGCTTCTTGGGAGCAGGGTCGTTCTCATCTGGAGCCGAAGCACTGGGATTGGCGTCCGGGCTGACCTCGGGACGTTGGCTTTCCTTGTTCATGGTGTGGGGAAGGCGTGCAGGCAGGTGCTTTGTCGTGGGTCTTTTGGGCTGGCCTCGATGCGAGGCGGGTGCGTCCAGTTGCTGCGTCAGGAGAACAGCTGCATTCCCAGAGTAATGCTAGTGGGCGGAAGGAGGGAAGATTGGAAGCAGAGAGGAGAACGAGCACATAAATCGACAAGGAGAAAATGGAGGCTATCAGAGAATGCTGTGAGAGAAAGATGAGGTGAGAGTGAAGCGAGGTGATAAAAAGCAGAAGAGATTCATACGGGCAAGTGGGGGAGAGGGGAAAGAGAAATGGCAGAGGAAGGAACGATTCGGGTATGCCGAGCAGGATAAAAGCCAGCAACACAGGCAATGTGCAGGCACGCGCTATGGCAACCCTGTCCCTCCACGTCGTCGCAGTTGTTTCTCCGGGCCTTTTCTCTGTTTTCCCTTTCTCGTCCCTTCTCGGCTGAGACAATGGGCAGGCCTCGACAAGGCAGGCGGCCAGAAAGGGTCAGATGCAGGTTGCTACGGCTGTGTGCAACCGCAGAAGATATGGCGAGGGACAATGGGCAATGCAGGCTGCTCTCGCCTGTGGCGCGAAGAGTTGGTGTCCGATGTCGTTAATACGGTGGCCCTTGTACTAATGGGCTTCGTAGGCTATACTTTTTCTGCTGCTGCTGCTTTCTACATATGGCAGAGCGAGGCAACAGAGGTGGATTGGATGTAGAGGACTGTAAGACAGCTGCAGTTTGGGGATGGGTTATGGGGCCGATGGGCGACCTGTCTGTCGTACACACAAGGCACTTGTGTCGGATCCTGGCAAGCCAGTAGACGAACGGGCGAGACACAGCAGCTGTGGCAGCTGGGGTGAAAGAGTAGCAGGAGAGGTGGTGAACAGAGACGGGTCCTCGCACAGAAAACAGGTGCAACGAGGGGCCCAATGCTGGGGGAAAGTGACGGGACTAGTGAAGGGCCGGATGGTTGGCGTACAGCTGATGGATGGAGCGGCCGAGCGTGGCAGCAAGTGCAAGTGAAAGTCGCAGACAGAGATGGGAGTAAGTAGACTGTGGGATTGGATCGGCGTTTCGACAGATGTCGGGAGAGCGGCTGTTCCAAGATGTCGGAGACGCAGCCGTGAGGCTCAAGCAAAAGGGTGGGAGAAAGTGGCCTGATAGTTGGCTGAGTTGTCGATGGAGGTGCTGTAGTTTGTGTGGAGGTGCAGGGAAGACTGCTACGATGTATCTTAAATCTGCGATTAGTGCCGAAATTTGGGGGGCCTGGAGAGAGAAAAGAAGGGGAGGCGGGACAGGGACGGAAAAGTAGGAGACGGCCGCAGACAAGAGAGGCCGAGGCCAAGGCAGGAGAGATGGCCAAGACGGGAGAGACAGGAAGAGCGAAAGCAGGGCTATGTATCCAATGGGGACGAGAGCAGCTAGACAAAGAGCTTGGAAGAGACGCCTCGTAAGATAATGCATCGGAGAACGACCTCAACGGCGCTGCTACAGACGACCGAAGAGGGAAAGCGCGGGCCACAAGGAGCCACAAGGGGCCACAAGCCGGCACTCACGATCGTCCGACACATGGTTGTGCCGGGAGGAAGCCAGATACAGCGCTGTTCAGTGGGCAGTGGCAGGCCAATGGCAGGACGGGTGGGGCAGAAGATGGGCCCGACAGTCCTAGTGGCCGTTTTAGCGCTATTGGGGAGAGACGGGTGTAGTGTTATAGCGGGTGGCTGGCTGGCGAGCCAGGTGAGATAGTGTGGACGACGAGGTACGAGGGCCACGAAGCTGACGAGAGCGACGAGGGGAGGGCGGAGATCGGGGGCAGGGGCGCTGTGGCACGGGACGGCCTGTGATGTTTCTTGTCCTTTGAGAGGGAGCCGGCTGGGCTTCCGCGCCGATGGCTAGAAAAGCTACGAGGCACGCAGGCCATGCTGTGCAGCAGCCGGCGTATTTGGGTCGCACGGGCGAGTGGGGGGAGAGGAAAGGCAGAAGTGCATACGACTGCTCCGTAGAGGATGAACGGTCTTGTGGGAGACGGAGCAACGAAAACTCCCAGGTAGGGATGATGCGACACTGCTGTGCCACCACACCGCGCTGTGGGCCTGTGGCCGACGCTGTGCTCGGTCAGGATTGGGCATGCTGCTGCTGCACTGCTGCAGGACGAGCTCGCGGGCTGTTAGCTAGTGACGCCAGCAGGAATATGGGAATATGGGAGTAGGTGAGGTCTCAGCCGGGCCGATTAGTCATCACCGACGGACCTGCCCACGGCGACAGGCACATGTCTGATACTCGAGAGGAAGCACAATATCGGCGGAAGGGGATCCGAAGACAAAGAGGCGACGGCGAGACCGAAGAGCAACACATGGCCGAGCAGCCAACACGCGCTGTTTGCTCCGAACAGAGTCCTCCGTGCGACCTGTTCGGCTGTTGGAGTGCATGACAAGTACTTTGTACACGCGCTAAGATAGTGCTAGCGCCAGCGTCTATCGACTGGCTGTCATGCATTCGTGTGGGTCCAGGCTTTTTTTTTCTTGTAAAAAAATACAATGTGCAGGAGCGACGGTTGATCTGAGAGCATTTTCTCCAGCCAACGAAAAAGGCCACCGAAATCGAGACGTACAATGTTTGCCGTTCCAGGATGGTCACTGTCGGCCGACAAGCTGCGGGCGGAGACGGTGAAGCTTGCGCCTGCTGACCAGCCGGCGGTTGCGCCGCCGTCGGCATCGGAGGCAGCGCCGGGCGACGGGCCAACCAAGAAGCGCAAGCGGCCGGGCCGCGGGCCCAAGGTGACGGACGACAATGTGGCCGACCTCTGGGAGCGGGTGATTGAGAAGAAGAAGAGGCAGGGAAAAAAGGCCGAGACGGCAGCGGCAGAGCCGGACAGCAGCGAGGCCAAGCAGCCGGAGGCGGCCCAGCAGGCGGATGCGGTGCAGCAGCCCCCGACAAAAAAGGCCAAGAAGGGCGAGCAGACAGCAGCCAGCACGAACTCGGTCGAACAGGCAGCAGCAGCAGACCCGGCAGTAGAGAAGGCACCAAAGGCACAGGACAAGCCGGCCAAGGGAGCAGCAAAGGAGCGGATGGCAGCGACACCGGTGGCTTCCAACAGCACAGAGGAGAAGCAGCAGCAGCCGTCTGAGAAGAAGGGAAAGAAGGCGCAAAAGGGTGGCGACAAAGGAAAGGCAGCGGCCAATGGACCGGTTGTGGACGAGGCTGGTGCAGTCGACCAGCCGCCGATCAAGGAAAAGCAGCAGCAGCAACAGAAGCAGAAGCAGCAGAAGCAGCAGAAGCAGTCCAAAGCCAAGACAGAGGCAGCAGCAGCAGCAACAGGCACAGAGACGTCTTCTGCACTGACGAAGACCCCCACAGCCCCAGTCGTGCTAGTGCCGCCGCCGAAGCTGACGCCGCTGCAGGCGTCGATGCGGGCGAAGCTGGTGTCGGCGCGGTTCCGCCACCTCAACGAGACGCTGTACACGCAGCCGTCGAGGGAGGCGCTGCGGCTGTTTGCGGACGCGCCCGACATGTTCCAGGCCTACCACGAGGGCTTCCGGCAGCAGGTGGCGGTGTGGCCGTCGAACCCGGTCGACACGTTTGTCGAGGAGGTGCAGCGGCGGGCTGGCAAGCCGGTCAACGGGGTCAAGGCGGGCAAGAAGGCACCCATGTTCCGGCGCGGCAACGCCAACGCGACCAGCCTCGGCGACACGCTGCCGCGGACGCGGGGGACGTGCCACATTGTCGACGTGGGCTGCGGCGACGCGCGGCTGGCGGCGTCGCTGGCGCCGACGGCCGACCGGCTGCGCGTGCAGGTGCTGAGCTACGACCTGCACGCGGACAAGGCCAACCGGCACATCACGGCGGCGGCGGACGCGGCCGACCTACCGCTGCCGTCGGACGCGGCCGACGTGGTGGTGTTCTGCCTGGCGCTGATGGGCACCAACTGGCTCGACTTTGTCGAGGAGGCGTACCGGGTGCTCCGCTGGAAGGGCGAGCTGTGGGTGGCCGAGATCAAGAGCCGCTTTGCCGGCGCGGCCGAGCTGCGGGCCGGCCTCAAGAAGCGCGGCGCCGGCACGCCCGTCTCGCACAGCGTGGGCTACCGCCGCAAGATGGCCGGCGGCGTCGTGACCGGAAAGGCCGGCCGGGGCGCCGACAAAAAGAGCCGGGGCGGCAAGAACGAAAAGGCCGACGAGGACGACCCCGAGGTCGTCGCGGCCGCCCTCGCCGAGGTCGACGGCCTCAACGACGGCGCCGGCGCCACCACCGACGTGTCTTCATTTGTCCACGCGCTCCGGCGCCGCGGCTTCGTCCTCGACGACGCCGGTGCGGCTGCGGCCGAGGTCCAGGGCTCGCCCGCGGCCGCGGCCAAGGCGCCCGCCGTCGATCTCGACAACAAGATGTTTGTCCGCATGCGCTTCCTCAAGGCTGCCCCGGCCGTTGCCGGCAAGCAGGCCGCCCATGGCGCCGCCGACGCCGGCCGGAAGAGGCCCAAGTTCCTCGACGCCACCCTCTCGCCCGAGGAGGCCATGGAAGACCCCGCCTTTGAGGCCAAGATCCTCAAGCCGTGCGTCTACAAGCTGCGGTGAGGTGTGGGTGAGGTGTGGGTGAGGTGTGTTGGTGAGGGTGTGAGTGTGAGTGTATGTGAGAGAGAACTGCTCAGATACCATTTCCCATTAATGGGTCGAAATAAAATCAGTGTACGGAGTATTGGACAGAAAGGTGACAAAATAAAGAAACCAAGTCACGGTATTTCATCGATACTATGTGCCCTACGAATCAATAAAGTGTTTTGACGGAAGGTGACATATCAAGAATCAAGTCACGGTAATTCATTAATAACCCTACTACATATGTGCACTTGGATCAAATAAAGTACGTTGACGATAGGTGACTTAATCGACCCTACTCTGTCTTTGAATCAAGAAATTATGTTACGGAAAGTGACACAATCAAGTCAAGTCACGCATTTTATCAACCCTACTATGTGCACTTGAATCAAAGAAAGTATGTTGACGGAAGGTGACAAAATACAATCATATCACCGCAATCCCATCAACCCTGCTATGCCCCCTTATATGCATCCGTGCTTATTATCGCCGCCCCGCCTTTTCAATATGCGCCTGACTGTCCTCCCTTTGCCCACATCTATCGGCCTCAGCCCTGGAAGAGCAGGCTGGCCGCGTACTCCACATTGCCTCCCGTGGCCTGCAGCGACTGCTCGGCTGCCGAGCGAGGAAAGCCGAGTGCCATGAGCTGCTGCACCGCCTCTTCCGGGAAAGACGCTGGCTGACCCGGTGCTGCTGTCGTTGCTGGTCCTGTTGCTCCTGCTCCTGCTCCTGCTCCTGCTCCTGGCGCTGGCCCTACTGGCTGTGCTGACTGTGCTCGTCTGGGTGCAGACGAGGGACCTGCTTGTGCTGCTGCTTCTCCTGCTGCTTCTCCTGCTTCTCCTGCTGCTGCCGGCTCCTCGCCGCCCGACCCCGACGCCGTCCCGGAAACGGCTCCGGACCGCTGGCCGATCGTCGTTCCGCTGGGCCCTGGGATGGTCGGCTCCTGCGCCAGCGCCTCCTCCGACTCCTTGGGAATGTCGGCCTCGCCCAGAAAGGGAATCTCGACGCCCTGGATGATCAGCCGGTCCTTGACCAGGTCAATGGACGCCTGGTGGCGCTTCAGCATGTCCAGGCCCAGCAGCAGCTCGACCGCCTTGCCCTCCATGACCGTGAAGCTGCACGGCAAAAAGAGGCTGCCGATCTTGATTTGCGCCGAGTGCACGCGGCCGATGATGGTCGCCGTGCCCACGCCCCGCGCCACGCCGGCGAACCGCTTGTCGACCAGCCGCATGATGCCGCACGCCTCCGCGCATGACGGCGACATGATCGTGGCCTGAGCGCCCGAGTCCACCAGCGCCTTGACCTTGTGGCCGTTCACCTCCACGTCGACGTACAGCAGATGCACCCGGCCAAAGACTACGTCGTCAGCAGCAGACTCTCACTCTTCGCCAGACAGCCGTCCGACCTACCCTCGGGGTTGTGCTCCATGGCATTTTGCAGATTCTCCATCACCCGCTCCTGACGGATAATCTCCTCGATCCGCGACTGTGCCTCAATGTCAAACGGGTCCGCGTTCAGCTGCGCAATCTGCCGCTGCCGCTCCTGCTGCTCCCTCCGGTCGCGCTGGTAGTTGTCGGCAATGAACTGCGCAAACCGCTGCGGGTCGTCCAGCACCGTCGCCAGCTGTGGCTGCTGTCGCAGCGCCTCTTCCCGCAGCCGAGGGTCGCCCAAGATCTGCAGCCGGATCATCTCCGGGTCCGGATCGTCTGGTGACCGACGCTGTGCCGCGCTGCTGCCCGCACCCGCTGTCTGCTGCTCTCGTTGCGAGCGCGGCTGCTGCGGCTGCGACTGCTGTTGCTGCGACCCCTCGCCGCCGCCGCCTCGCGCGTTGCCTTTCCGGCGGTCGTGCATCGCCAGCATGTCGCCATTGGTGACGTTGAGGTCCCGCAGCGTCTGCGAGTCGTCTGTGATGAGCTGGCCGTTGTGGTAGAGGTACTGGTTCTTCGGCTCGACCTCCGTCTCGGCCTGGATCGAGCTCTGGAGAGCCTCAATCGTCATCTCGGGAAAGACCTCCAGGAAGAGGAGTCCGACATCGTCCTCGTTGCTCTGGTCTGCTAATGTCACCGTGATTTCCCTGTCCGGCCGTCAGCACATGCAGCAGCTTCAGGGGCCAACCGGGCAGTCTCACATGTTGGGCGAAACGGTGCCCTGGCTGGGAGCAATGCAGATATACGGTAAGCGAACTGAAGCGAAAGAGAGGATCACGTCGAAGCGGCACTTTTGCGTGGCAGCGAAATTCAGTAAGGCGAGAACGGAGGGGTTGTGGAAATCTGTTTGGGGAAGCTACTAGCAGGTGGGATACCCATGGGCAATTTGTAACAAAGGCAAACAGCGACGGCAACAACGAGGCAGGGCAACGAATAGTGTGGCGGCCTAGCCATCTAGATCACGTGATGCTTTGCACACGGCTTCCAATCCGCCACGTTTGCTCCTTTTGCGCGAAAGAATCCGATGGAATGCAATAGAGTGGTCAGCCATGGCGGCTGCATACGCTCGTACAACCGCGGTCGTCCATGACGACAGCAGCATCATGCATGCACGGATCGCGGTGTGGTGAAAAGAGGTCGACCGACTAGCAGCGGGCGCTATACAAGTAGAGGTGGGGGGGTTTGGGGCGGTGTCCGAGGGTAGAAACCATTGTAAGACTCTGTCAGCCAGCATTAGGCGTCGGCGAGCCCTTCCGCCTGCAAATGCTGTTTCAGAAGCTGTCGCCTTTGCCAGGCAACTGCCGGAATAGGCCATCTCAGCTGGTACGAGGACGGAGTCATCATGCTGCGCCCTTTTTCTGCATGTCGTGGAGGGGCAATCAGGAGCTGACTGAAGCAACTGTCGATCAGATGTCGCAAGATGGAAATATCGGATCGCCGATAATCCGGAGCTGTCATTTTGCCGCTGGCGTGTGGATTTAGGCTGGTCATTGGCTGCCCATGACCAATAAGTGGCGCCTGCCTAAATGTGCCCGATCGTGGCTGCCCTACGATACCAAAGTCAACATGTGCTCAATCTCCCTTATTTAGCAGTTTTCTTTTTCTGTCTGGACACATCTTGCACCACATCGCCAACAGCCTGTGCAAAGCGTTTTCTCCTGTTTCACTGCTTTGGGTTGGGCTTGACATCTTCTGCCTGCGGCCATACCGCATCGCACCTTGTTGTGACAAACGAGTAGCGCGCTGCGAGCCGCCGAGATGAAGTTTACAGTCACGCAGTCACCATGTATGATAATCTACAACACGACGAGGATTTAGCTCCTCGGGCCTGCTCGCCTGCCGACCAGCCCTCCCCGAAGCTCGGTGACTTTGCCTCCATCTTTGACGTCTGGAACGGGCTCGGCAGCAGCCAGAGCGACGATGACACATCCGACAGAACGCTGACAGACTCGGAAATTGATGACACTTCAACGTCTGTCGAATCAGTCGACAGTGCGGTGGCAGCTAAAAATAACGACGCAAAGGGATCCACTGTTCTGTCTCTGCGCAAGGAGCCTGTCCGCGGCCTTGCTGTTGGTGGGCTCTTTGGAGGCCTGGATTTTGCAGAGCTGGCAGCAGCCGGCATCTCGTCAGACTCTCTGTCGGGACCGGAGACGAAATATGGCAGCGACAGCGACGATGAGGACGAAGACGGAGATGACCAGGACGGCGTCGATACTGGCTACACTGGCACCGATACTGGTGCCGATGCCGACATTAGTGACGACGGCCTCAGGGCTGAACGCACCAGGGCAGAGCGCAAGAAAGTCGAGCGCAGCATCAAGGCCAGGGTCAAGGCCGAGATCCTCAAGGCGGAGCGCATCAAGTCTGAGCGCATGAAGGCCGAGCGGCTCAAGACGAAGCGTGCCGCTCGGTTCGGCAGCAAGAAGGAGCAGACGCTGCCTGACCTGAATCCCCGCAGCCCGCCTTTCCTGCCCTCACTATTGTCGCCTGTTCTAATGGCGACGCCCACGGCCAAAACAACACCCTCCTTGACACACGAGCAAGACTACGGCGGCTTGTTCAAGCACTTTTCCCTCTACAGCCCCATGTCCTCCTTTGCCCCGGTGGTGATCCCGTCCATCCCGCAGCATGGCCACGGCCTGCCGACGGGCGCGACCGGCGATACGATCAGGCCGCTGTACTGGGCGTCCAGCCAACAGAAGATGGCGATTGTGGAGACGAAGCTGCAGCGCGAATACGACATGGACAGCGCGATACGGAAGAAGCCGGGCGGCAAGCCGATACATGTGTTTGTGGACCTGTCCAACATTGTGATTGGGTTTTACATGCGCATGCGGGCGCTGCGTAATATGCCGCCGGGAAGGCGGCTGGCGGTGATGCCGCCCTTTTTCTTCCACGCGCTTGCACGGATCATCGAGCGCGGGCGGCCGGCCGCGCGCAAGGTGACGGCCGGATCGGTGCACGACAGCGGCAAGCGGTCGGGCTGGCCGCAGTACATGGACGAGGCCGAGGCGCTGGGCTACGAGATGAACATTCTCAGCCGGGTGTCGCGGCAGACGGTGAGGACCGGGACGCCGACGACGCCGCAGTCACCGCGGAAGCGGAACGGCCAGCACAAGCGGCAGAAGAGTGGCGGCGGAACGACGTCGTACAACGAGTCCGGCTCGGAAGAGTCTGCGCGGGAGGAGAAGAGCTCGGGACCGACGCGGATGGGCGAGCAGGCCGTGGACGAGATCCTGCAGCTCAAGATGTGCCACAGCGTGCTGGACCACAAGGCGGGCACGATTGTGCTGGCGACAGGCGACGCGGCCGAGGCCGAGTTCTCCGACGGCTTCCTGCGCCATGTGGAACGGGCCATGAGCCATGGCTGGCGCGTCGAGCTGGTCTCGTGGACGTCGGGCATCTCCAGGGCCTGGCGCGAGCTGGAGCGGCGGCAGAAGAAGGGGGCCCAGCACTTTCGCATCATCGAACTGGACACGTACGCCGAGGAGCTGCTGGGCATCTTTGCCGAGTAGAGACGTCTTTTTTGCATCTACTTTTTTATAGTGTTTTCTTGGTTCTTGTTGACTTCTTGACTATCATTTTGTGGCCAATGGCTTCTTTCTATTTTCTTCTTTGTTTTCTTCCAATCTTTGAGTGTTGAATTGTTCATTTGTCTATTGTTTTTTGCTTGTCCTGTCTGCATTCTGTCTGCATTCTGTCTACTCATTTTATTACTAACCAGAACACCCGCGCTTCCCTCTATTTCCACCGTGCTCCCGAGAGGGTGCACACGAAATATGGCAAGACGAGAAAGTGATTACCTTGCACCAGCGGGCGTCATCTATCTGTCGACAAGACAGGCCAAGCTCCCACTGTTACTGTTCGTCTCTGGAATCGGGACAAACAGACGGGAAAGAGAGCAGCGAATATGGGTTTCTGGCCGTCTCCATCATTATTCGTCCTGTCCTTACGCCATTGTTTGTTTTTCTACACAGCTTTCCTTTTCTCATTGCTTGTATCTGCATCTGCATCGATGACTGCATCGACTGGTGGATGTTACACATAATTCACACGAAAGACCATGTTTTGTAATGACCGGGAATGGCTGTTTTTTTCTCGTTTTTTTTCTGTTTTTCTCGGGATGATCGAATCATGGCATATATCGGAGTGATGAACGCAGTTGGCTTTAACATGAATTCATAGACCACGCTGCCTTTCGGGTGTTGCCATCTATCTTTGTCTAGTGGTTGATTGGATGTAGTGGTCTATAAGCATACAATATATGCATTCTGATTTTCGCAACATTGTCTATTCTCGTCTTGTCTTGTCTCTTTGTCCATTGTCTTCTGGAGGCTTCTACCCGGACCGATCATCACAGGGCGACACCCTCCTCACGAAGGCCCGGCGCTGCGCCCAGCTCGCGCATGATCCATTCGTAGACGGCCCACTGGACGGCATTGACGACGAACGCGCGGGCGCTGCAGACGCCGAGGCCGCGGAAGAAGACGTCCAGGCCGCCCTCGCGGTAGGCGAGCCGGGCGATCTGGACGGTCGAGAGGCGGGACGGTGACGAGGAAGCGAGCAGCGGCGAGGAGGCCGAGACGAGGGGCTGGACCTGGGGCTGGACCTGGGACTGGACCCGGGTCTTGATCACGTCGAGCGGAAAGACGCTGGCCCAGGTGACGATGCCGGCGAGGCCGCCGCAGACGAGGGCGGCCGCCTGGGAGTTGGCGCTGCTGTCGCTGGGGCCGGTGTCGATGTCCGAGGGCCAGTGCTGTCGCCATGCATCGGTTGCTAGCCGGTACGACCAAAAGTAGAAGCCGTATCCGATGCTGTCGCGCAGGGCCGTGACGGAGCCGCCGAGGAAGAAGCCGCGCAGGCCATTGGCGGCCCAGACCTGGCGGGCAATGGCCCAGGAGGATGGGGGGGATGAAGACGGGGAGGAACGAGCGGAGGTGGAGCGAGGAGAAGTCGGAGAAGATGGAGAAGACGGAGAAGACGGAAGGGACGGAAAAGTCGGAAAAGTCAAAGACGGAAAAGACACCGCCGTCTGGGCCCGACACTTGATCAGCTCCGTCGGCGTGCTGACGACCCAGGTGGCGAGCCCGGCAACGGCGCCGGCGAGCCAGGTCGCCGCCAGCGAGGACGTGGCGCTCGATCCCTGCAGCACCTCTTCGGCCCGGCGGTACGACACAAACAGGAGCGCGTTGAGGGCGCCGTAGCCGAGGATGGGCGCGGCCGCGCCGGTGGCGAGGGCGCCCGTGCGGCGCAGGAGCACAGACGAGAGGGGGGGCGAGGTCGGCGACGAGGTCGGCGACGAGGTCGGCGACGGGGTCGACGAGGACGAAGCAGGCGTCGATGAGGCCAAGAGAGACGACCCCGAGATACTGCCGCCTGCCTGCAGGCGCACCTTGACAATGTCCAGCGGGTTGCCAATCAGGATGCCGGCGGCACCGCTGACGTAGCCGGCCCAGAAATCGGCCGACATGGAGGCGGCGAGCGGACGGAACAGGCGGCGAGACGACCAGAGAGCACAGTCGCAGGAAAAGATGACGCTCCCAGAGGCTCCCTTGAGGCTATTTGCCGAGGCTTCGAGCTAGCCTCGGGTGCCCGCGTCCCATTGGCTCGACGGCAACCCGGCCAAGCCTTGTGTGTGCTTACGTAAGGCCACTTTACATTGCATCGGTCCATGGCAACGATTTCTAGATGGGATCTCTTCTAGATTGTCTGGTGGACGGGACAGAGACTGGCTTCGGTTGCTCGACGCAGCTGGCCTTGCCTTGCCTCCCCAACACACTTCTCCTAGGGCATAATGTAACCAAACGAAGATGACGACCAAGACACCCAGCCCACAACTGCTCTTCCTCTTTTGCGTCCGGCGCGCTGGTATATATATAAATAAACGTACAGAAAAATAGGCGGGGAATGATTTGCAAAACACTAGACAGGAAAACTACAAAGGAAGTAGGCTGGCACGAGGCCACCAAAAGAAAACCCAGGCATGTCGGCCGCTCGTCTAAAAGTTCTCCTTGCCCCAGACAAACGAGAAGCTGTGACAGTGTTAGCAGGTGGAAGTAGTAGCAGCAAAAGTCGCAAGCAAAAGATCTCAATACGCACCCTGGCTCGCTGTACTTGTTGCAAAAGATGTGCAGCGTGCTGCCGAGGCCCTTGGGGCCACAGAAGAACACGCCCGCCTCGGCCGGCGTGTGCAGCTTGCGGATGCCGCGGAAGATCATGTCCCAGTTGGGCCGGCCAAAGTTGGTGGGCGCGCGCAGACCCGTGATGGCGTCCTTGTCGGCGTTGGCGTCGTTGATCATAATGTTGGTCGCATCGTCAATCTTGATCTTGGCCGTCAGGTACGTGTGGATCTCGATCCGGTTGTCGACGTCCTGGGCCTCAATGGCCAGCAGCAGCGACCGGAACCACTCAAACGAGCCAAAGTCGCGGCAGATCCAGAAAAAGTACACCTTGGACAGCCGCGTCTTCGTCTGCGGGTAGTTCATCCGGTACCAGATGCTCTTGAGGATCGACGCAAACGGCGTCACGCCAATGCCGGCGCCCACCAGCACCGCGATCTCGTACTTGAACACGTCCTCCGACGCCGACCCAAACGGCCCGTCCACGTAGACCCGTGGCAGAATCCGTCGCAGCGCCGGGTCCACGTCGCTGCTGCCGCCCCCGTTCACGCCCACCACCTTGGACGAGTCCTTGTCCTTGCCAAAGTCGCAGCCGACCGCCTTGGCCAGCGCCGTCGTGAAGTCGCCGGCCACCCGGATGTGCACCGAGATGTAATCCTCCTCGGGCGCGCTCGTCAGCGTGAACGGGTGGTACTGCCAGATCGACACCGCCGGGCAGCAGAGGAAGATGTACTGGCCCGCCCGCGTCTTGGTGTGCTCTTTTTTTATCTGGATCTCGCACACGTTGCTCGGGTGCTGCACCACCTTGCTGATGTACGTGTTGTGCCGTCCGCGCATCTCGCGCGCCACCCGCTCGGCCAGATAGACGAAGCCGCCGTACATCCAGAACTGCCAGAACACCCCGACCGCCTGCGTGCCGATCGAGATGCAGAACGGCGCAAAGTCCGGCTGGATCATGCAGAAGGCGCCGTGGATCGCCCAGAAGAAGAAGAAGACGACAAACATGTGGTGCGTGTACCAGAACCGCTCGTAGTTGGCCCGGCGCGGCTTCTCCACCGACGTCAGAACCATGCCCATCAGCGCGATCAGCATCACGTAGCCCGTCCAGCCCGGCCCCGACACAAAGTTGGCCAGCAGCCAGCCGTAGATGCCCAGGTTGTTCTTGGCCGCGATCTGCGCAAAGTTGTTCCAGTGCGCGATCGTGTGCACCCACGAGAAGAACACAATCGACCAGGCCGTCGTGATGTGGAACGTGATGTTCTTGTCGAACTGGATGATCCCGTTGAGCGGCGTCTGTCGCGCTAGCGAGATGAACGTCCGGCACACCGGGAACAGCACCAGCGCCACGTCAAAGTGCAGCACCAGCGCTGCCGATCGTGCAATCATGTACGTCGGCCCAAACGTGCTCCGTGCCACTGCCAGGTTGTCCTTGCGCGAGTAGTTGACGAAGCCGAAGCTGAAGAACATGGCGTGAAGCAGCATGAACACAAAAACAAACACGCGGCGGTATCCTTCGTTGATCATCCAGCGGTCAATCTTCTCCCGCGACGTCAGCTCCTTCTGCCGCTCCTGTGTCATCTCGCCCGACAGCAGCATCCGCGTCAGTGGCGTCCATCGTGCCCGCTCCGACACCTTCTCCCCCGTGTATTCCATGGTGTATTAGATGTTGTGGCAGAGCGCTGCTCGCTCTGGTGTCTCGCCTGTTGCTGGGAAAATGAAAGCGTGGAGATGTTCAGAACCTGCTGAATGAAATCCGATGCATTGACGAAAGAGAGTGGGCGTCCGGCGACTTGTGAGAGGAAAGATCGTGAGAGAGGTCGAAAAGGACAGCAGCCTGGGCTGGTCAGAAAACAGGCAGAGTCTTCACGGACGGAACCCAATCCAAACACACAGCAACGACAACGAACGATGGAAGAGAAACAGGAGGGGGGAAATCAGCAGAGTAATAGGAACGGATCAGGTCGGAAAAGCGGGAAAGGGGCAAAGGAAAACGGGGGTTATGAGGAACGTCAAGCGTCTGGGCCTCAGAAACGTAGGGCGCTTTTTTAATCTCTGCCGATCATACCTGCACACGGGATGTTGCGATTGCGGATGGGCCTGTGAGCCTGTGCGTGCCAGGACCGGCCAGCATGAGACTGCACGTTGTGCACGTTGTTTTGCCTGTGGGTACAAGAAGGTGTCCGGTGGAGTGTTGGGCGAGGCACCGCGGCTTGGCAAGCTTGCTGGCTGGCGATGGTGATGACAAGACCTGATGACGAGACCACAGCCAGAAGACGGTTGGGCCAGAATTTGTGATTGCAACTGCCTTTAAACGAGCATCAAAAGCAAATGCGGCACATGCCAAAATCTGTCCCAGCAAAGCACTGGGAAGAGCAAGAGA
The DNA here is from genome assembly GCA_001455505.1 of Leptographium lundbergii. Classification (NCBI taxonomy): domain Eukaryota; kingdom Fungi; phylum Ascomycota; class Sordariomycetes; order Ophiostomatales; family Ophiostomataceae; genus Leptographium; species Leptographium lundbergii. Next base: position 94,669 of record LDEF01000057.1, read on the forward strand.
AGCCGTTCAGAGAGGCTCTGTGGATCGACAGCCGGAGCCTACCCTTAGCTTCGTCGAAGACAGATGTGGGCTAATAAACGATGGAGATCAGGACAAGAAACTTGCCCAGGCGGTAAAACGAAATGAGTCCAGCAGCGTTGGGAGGCAAGTGTGCCGCAAGCTAGCGCCTGCCACGGACGTTTCCGAAACAGCCTGCAGCTGCATTAGGACTAATGGCCACTGGCCTGTCACAGCGCTACAACATAAACTGCGCCAGGGGTCAGGGGGGAGCAGGCAGGCCCCTGGAGAGGCTCAAGGCCAGCTATTCGTCTTGCCAGTATTGCCGTGCTGGTAGCTGCATATTCTGTCTGCACTCTGTACACACTGGGATGAGCTTCCGTCGCAATTTCGGCCGTTCACTTCTTTTGCTACTATGGAAGATTGAATGCAATAAATTACTGGACAGAGACGTTCTCTGCTCAGTCTAAGAATGGAATGGCGCCATCGTACCAGACTTGAAGCCGCTGTGAAGCCGACATCTTCACAATATTGTCATGTGCTTCCTCTCATTGGCCAACCCCTTGACCCCTTCTCCACTGTCACAGGTTCCCCTGGCGAAACATAACTCTGCGACGCAACGGGCGAGAGAAAGAGACCGGGACAACCAGAGACTGGCTGTCAAGAGCCTGCGACGTATCTTATCTTACGCCATTCACAGTTTTGGGGCATATCTCCTTCGAAGCCCAGAGACGGTAAAGTACGTCGTAACAAGGAACACAAGCATTTTACTAACCCCTACTGCACGTTTACTTCTGCCGTCCCCTGTCGATTTCGCTCCCCCTTTCCCGTACAGAGTACTCCGTACTTCATACACTATCTGGCCGAGCTGAATGTCAAAGGCTTGTCGAGCAGAAACAACGTATCTTACGGATTACATATAAATAGATATTACGTTTTGCTAACCCAACACGAGGGCCCCTGCACCGGCCTTGCCCGCGTTAATCTTCGCACATAGAAATCGCTTCTGCTGTGACTCTATTGGCTGGGCCATCTAGCCAATGCAGCCGCTGTTCCTACGGGCTGATGGCCGACAAGTGGCGCCAATATGTCATATCACTTGGCGGCTGAGCCTTTGCCGTCCTAATCATCAGCCTTGGCCGGAAGATCAGGTCCGGTCTGCTTTTAACTCTATACCACATAGGCACTCATCCGTGGCCCGGATTTACAAAAGCATACCCTACTAGATGCTTGCAGGAATGTTATTTTATTGACCTACCAAAGCACAGGCAGACAACTTGACTGTCCAACTTCCCTCTGTCGATGCTCACCTTTTGCTGCGCACAACATTTCGACCACAAGATACAGCCCGTTTCCTTCTCTTACCAACTGAACTGCCAACCTCCAATACCTCCCTATCCATTATGGCCGGTGTTCTATTACTCAGCTTCCTTTAGACTTCCGTCCGTAGGACAGGTACACCTGTATTCCAGATGCACTCACTGGGATCGTGGGCAGCGTCACATGTCGTCCATGCATTTCCCACCAACCATGGATTGCGTTATGTACGAGATGCAGGAAAAGGCAAAACGCGGACACAGACAATAGAAAAAGCTAAAATAGACAGACCCAGCTCGAGGCGTAGGCCCAGAAGTGCGCGTTGTGTGTGTGTGAGAGAAAAAAAATGCATGTCTTGTGTGGTGAAGTAGTTGTAGAAAAGGCTTGAAGCATGTTGCGTCATTGGTATCGTCGAACCCTACAGTCGCCTAGCCCAACTCTGATCACCGCATTACACAGCAGAATAAATCCATTCGCTCCAGTTTATCCCGCTCGTCGTTGTCGCACACGTTTGGACCGCATGCGACATCCCGTTTTCCCCCATGTGGAAGAGAGGGATCCCGGTCGGTTAGACGGCGTACTTATGGGTCCACTCACGCGCCGTGGCCTCGTACTTGGCCCGGTCCGTCTTGTACACATGTGCGATCTCGGGGACAAGCGGGTCGTCCGGGTTGGGGTCTGTCAGCATAGAGCAGATGGACAGCAGAACTTCAAGCCAAGTCAGTATTCAGACCGTCCAGACACATGCAAGAGATTCGCTCGCAAAGTGGGCTGGACAAGACAACGTACCCTTTGAGATTGTCAAGGCCGGGCTCCACTGGTCACGTAGGATATCTAAGCAGATGCTGCCGTTGCCGTTGATGTTCGGGTGGTAGATGCGGGTGGTGAAGTTGACCTTGGGTGGCTTGAACGGGTAGTCTGTGGGGAAGTGGATGCTGAGGAAGAAAACACCGCCAGAGTACGGAGAGTCGCTCTGTTGGAGGTAGAGTCAGTACCAAGGCCATCAAGTGATCATCGTACGAGCAATGTGTTCGTCCGTGGCGTGCGGGAGATTCTGGTTGTCTGGCTTACCGGGCCCATAATAGTTGCCTGCCAGTGGAACTGTTGCGTGTTAGCGAGATGATCCAGCGCAAAACAAAGCTTCTCGACAGGACTGTTTCGCCGCCAGCGGCCAAGAAAGACGGTCCAGCTGACTAGTGGCAACTAGCAAGCAGAAGTGCACGAGGGCAAAAAATGTGTCACGTACCAGATCATCGTGTGTCGGGCCAGCCGAGCAAGACGAGGGCGGATCACTATATCCGAGAGTCAGCCATGGGCAACAATCGGGCAAGTCACTATCAAAAACTGCGATGCTTATTTCTCCTAGTCGTGGCTGGACGACGAAGGGAGGGGAGCAGGGAAAAGCCCCGCGCAAAAACCCTGCCCCACCTTGGAAGCCTTATTTTTGAGGGCGACAACGAAGGAGAGAAGGGCGGCTGGTTTGTGAAGCAGGACTGAGGGAAGGGTGGCATAGGAGAAGCTTAATAACGTACCGGCCGAGATCGGCGAGTTCCTTGTTAATGCGCTTCAACGCCATTGTGTGGTATGTGATGAGAGGGAGAGGTGATATAAAGTGACGGCGTAGGACGACCGGCAGTTGATGGTTCCGTGTATCTGAGAAAGACCACGATGTCGCTAGGTGTCTGTGCTACCGACAAGCGAAGAGGTTGGTTGTAGTATAGGATCGGGAGGTCCTGACATTTATCTCGTCAGTACGGAATCCAAGAGAAGCGTGATGAAAACGTCACCCAGAGGCAAAAAAAGGAACAGGAGGGGTAAAATTCGAGAGGCAACGGGTAAGGGCTGAGACAACGGCAATATATACGTGGCGAGGCAGAGGCGCACAAGAATCAGGACTGCCGGCTTACCTAGTCGTTGGATGGAGTCGGGGAAAAAGCTGTGATGAGGTTGTTGCGGGACAGAGGGAAGGGAAAGGAGAAAAAGGATGTTGACGAGAGGGAAAAGAGCGAGAAATGACGGCGTGGAGAGGGGAGCCGATTGCCCCACTCTGTCTGTGGGTGGTTTGGCCACCTCAGCCAACCAGAGCCGTTTTGGGCTGCGTGGGCAAAACAGGGAGGCGCAGCAGGCGAAACGCAACCGCCATATGCTTATGTAATCGGCCAGCGTGCTAACAGGCCAACGTACCCAGGCCCTACAGCAGTGGTGGCAAGACACGTTAACGCTGTTAGCAGGGGCAAAACGGGCGGCATGCAGGCAGAAAGAGTCCTGGGGCTGAGAGACAGTACGAGAATGGATTTGCATAGCCTTGTCAGAGCGCGGCCGAGGACAAATCAGCCAGAAAGTGGCTGAGATCACACCAGAATCAATCACTCGCACGGCACGGCCGGATGCTGAATACGGCAGCTTCAAGTGTCAAGCCAGTTGTCATTACAGAGAACTATTGAATTTTGCTATTCTTGTGTCCTTTTGCCGTCCTTCTGTCGTCGTGCTGCCGTTCTCTCACGCAAACGCCTGCACGCCCGTGATGGCCCGGCCAATGATGAGGCTGTGGATGTCGCTCTGGCCCTCGTATGTCTGGGTGACGTAGAGGTTGGCGACGTGGCGGCCGATGCCGTACTCGTCGCTGACGGCGTTGCCGCCAAAGACCTCCTGCAGCACGCGGGCGCCCTGCAGGGCGCGGTCGCAGTTCTGGCGCTTGACCATGCTGATCATGTCGGGCACGGCCGAGGCGGCGGCGCCGGTGGCGGCATCCTTGACGCGGCCTACCTGGATGGCGGCGAGGGTGCCGTAGGCGGCGTCGGTGGCGGCGTCGGCGAGCTTCTTCTGGACCAGCTGGTAGCGGGCCAGCGGGTTGCCGCGGAACTGGACGCGCTCGAGGGCGTACGTGCGGGCGCGGGCGATGCAGTCCTCGAGCGCGCCCATGACGCCGAGCGCGATGCCGTAGCGGGCGTTGTTGAGGCAGCTAAAGGGCCCGCGCAGGCCCTCGCCAAGCGGCAGCAGGTTCGCGGCCGGCACGGGGCAGCTGTCGAGGTGGATCATGCCGGTGATGCTGGCGCGCAGGCCCGTCTTGTGCGCAATCTTGGGCGTCTCCAGCGTGCCGGGCGGGCAGTCCTTGCGCTCGACCAGGAAGCCGCGGATGACCTTCTTGGGCTGGCCGTCGGCCCCGAGCCTGCCCGAGGCTGGGTCGGCTAGCTTGGCCCAGACCAGCAGCACGTCGGCGATCGGGCTGTTGGTGATCCAGGTCTTGGAGCCGCTGAGCCGGTAGTAGCCCGGTCGCGTCGGGTCCGCCGTCGCCGTCGTCTCGAGCGAGCCCGGGTCGCTGCCGTGGTTCGGCTCCGTCAGCCCAAAGGCCCCCAGCAGCTCGCCGCGGGCCATCGCCGGCAGGAACCGCTCCTTCTGCTCGGCGCTGCCAAACTCGTAGATGCCGCCCATCGCCAGGCTCGACTGCACGCTCATGCCCGACCGGTAGCCCGAGTCGACCCGCTCGACGGCCCGCGTGATCAGTGCCCCCGCCACCGTCGACACGCCCGCACAGCCGTAGCCCTGGATCGTGGCGCCCAGGAGCCCCAGCTGGCCCATCTCCTGCAGGATGGCCTTGTCGTAGTGCTCATTGCGATAGGCCTCTTAGGATCATTAATACAGCTTGCTCGGGGGAGGGAGTGTGGGGACCGGACAGAAATCACGCCTCTTGTCAAATATGAAGGAGGCAAGGGAGTATCATGAGATTAACGTAGGGAGAAAATCAGGAAAACACACCCAGAACGCGCGGCGCCAACTTTTCCTGGCAGTAGCGCTCGGCAGTCTCTGAAATGGCCTGCTCCTCGTCCGTGAGCAGGGTCTTGGAGGCAAGCGGATCCTGCCAGTCAAAGGCCGACGCCGGTGCAGAATAGCAGCGTCTCGCGGCAGACGGCGCTTGGCGGAGCCAGCTGCCGGCGTAACGACGGCCCAGAAAGCGAGACATGGTCTTGGAGTAAGGGAGAAGGTGAAACGGAAGCTCGACGACCGAGAGAAAAAGGCCAACGACTGAGAGGAGCCAAGCAAGCGACCATCCACGCTTCACCGCAGAGAAATCGCGAGGCTTTACGTACGGCGAGAAAATACAGGCTAAAATGCGGAGAAGGCCCAATGGGCCCTGAGCCGAGGCTGACTAACAGGCCTGAGCCGAACCACAGCCGACAATCGGACAGTCGTTGCTGTTCGGAAGCGAAGCCAGAGCCGCCGAACTCGCATCAGAGCTCCGTCTGGGCATTGGCTCCTTACGTCAAGGGCAGGCAGACATGGCCTGCTTTTTGGCGTCTTGCTCGCCAGGTACGACGTAATAGGAGCAGACGGAAGGAGGGGTCGGAAATGTGGTCAGTGAGACGGAAAGGACGACCGACAGTCGATGCCCCTCGTGCTATGAAGAGAGGGAGGCAATGACAAATCCAGCCGTGACACAGACATCTTTTTAAATACTCGTCTTCCTGGCTTCGTGTTCTCCTTCTCATCCATCCCTCCCAATCTGCTACATCCCCCGCTCTCCACTCTTCCACGACGATCGAGGCGTTGTGGCATTCCAGGGCCTGACCGCTGCCGCTAAAGTGACGGAACGCCATTCCTCGCCTAGGCTGCACCACGCGTTGGGCCTCTTTTCACGGCCCTTTTTTCCTTCCATTTCGAAGCTCTGCATGCCAGCGAGCCCAGCCTCCCTGGCTCTGGGTCCTGAAGAATGGACTCAACCGCACGGGAACGCGCACGACTCGCGCCCCGCCTGGCATGGAGCCAGCCCCTGGACCTACTGGCCCGCCCAAGAGCCGTGGTCAGGCCTTGCCCCCCCCTGAAATCTGGCACCGCTCTGCATTCTTCGTCGTGGCACCCCTAGTCTGGAGAGGCCGTCTGATTGGCTGCAGCCCTCACCGACACACACCCAACTGCCTAAAAGGGCAGTTTTCTCTGTTGTCTAGATCTCCTGGCCTTTGGCTGGGACGAGGGGCCCTGTTCGGCCTCACAGATCTGGGCTGAGAGGACGACATCGCCCCGTAAAGGGGTGGCTGGGTCCATCGAGTACCTTCCGAGATTCTGGATGGACCTTGCCTCGGGCTGAGATAAATCAGGACTCCCTTTCCTCTCTCCCTTTGCATCCTGTCTCCCTGGCCTTTCATCATCATCCACCGAGGAACCGGTTGCCGGCTCGTTGATATATCAGCCACTTTGCCGCTGTCCTCCTCCGCCATTCACCTCACCTTACCTCACCTCACCTCTTCCGACTTTCTCGACTCGCTTCCAACACTCTCATCCACCCATCGTTCTCTGGCCACCACTCTTTTTGAGCCATCCTCGACTTACACCAGATTCCGATCTCCTCCCGCTTCCGCATTCCGCCAGGTTGCATTCTCTGCCCCAAACGCAAAAAATGTCTGCTACATTCTCAGTGTCTTCGCTTCTGCGGCTCACCGCCGTTGCCCTGTTGGTAGTGCCGCACAGCGTTCTGGCAGCCAGCAGCCTTGGCTGCGTGGGCGTGAGCTCCAAGTTTGCAGAGACCTACACTCTGACCGCCAACGGCCCGGCAGCTTGCCAGGCGAAGTGCTCCGGTTACTCGTACTACGGCTTGGCTGAACAGCAAGTTTTTTTTCTATCTGTGTGGATTATTTCCTGCTCTTGTACTGACTGGTCAGATTCTGCGTGTGTGCCTCTTCCAAGCCGACGATCGAGAAGACGTACGACTCCTCGGCCTGCTCTTTCACTTGCCCGTCGCCGTATGAGGCCTACACATGTGGTGGTGAGGACTCGAGCACGTTTGATTTTATTTACAACCTCTACTACAGCGGCTCTATCTCGACGGCTTCGAGCTCCACTGCCTCAGCAGCAAAGACAACGGCTACAACGTCTACAACGTCTACAACGTCTACTACGCCATCCTCAACGTCCACTAGCACTACCACTTCAACCACGCCCACAAGCAGCAGCCACAGCACGACCGCCACCACTGCCAACGCTGTCAGCACCCCCAGCACCGTTGACGGCACTACCTCTAGCAGCTCCAGCAGCTCTACCAAGACAACTTCCAGCAGCAGCACCACTAGCAGCAGCAGCGAGGCGTCGATAACGGGAGAGGTCTTCCAAGCCACAACGACCGCTGCAGATGGCTCCAGCACATCCACTGTGCCGCGGACGGTTTTCGTATCAACGCTGGAGTGCAGCTGCACGGACGACGATGTGGCCACGTCCACAACCTCTACCCAGACGGCCGAGGAGACGGTGTCCTGCAGTGAAGGTGAGACTAATTGCACAAGCAGCACATTCAGCACCACAGCTTCGGTCATGGCCACTGGCACCTCTTCATCATCTTCAACAACTGCCTCAAGCACAGTTTCTACCGCCTCTACCCTGACAACTTTCACAAACACGTCCATGTTTAGCCTGACTACTGCCTCAAGCACCATTTCCACCACTTCCACAAACAGTACTTCTGCCGTGTCTAGCTTGACCACCACTGCCTCAAGCATCGTCTCCACCGCCTCTGCTCTAGCCACTTCCACAAACACAACTTCTACTGTCTCTAGGGCGACTGCCTCAAGCATTTCCACCACTTCCACAAACACTACTACTGCCTCAAGTACCATTTCAGCTTCTACTCTAGCTACTTCCTCAAACACCACTTCCGTCGCCTCTGCCCTGTCAATCGATCCGGGTACTCGGAGCATCTCACTATCCTCTTCCTCTTTCACTGCCACCACCCTGTCCAATACCAGCAGCACTGATCATGCTTCCTCTACGAGCACTTTCATTTCTGCAAGCGTAAGAGGCCAGAGCAGCTCTTTCAGCACCTCCCTCTTTCCCAACACCACGTCTATCACCCTGGTCTCCAAGGCTTCGGCTACCACTTCTGTGGCAGCAAGCAGTTCTGTGGTGGACCCCAGCTCTGTGGAGACCAGCTCTGTTGTGGGAACTTCTAGTGTGGTGAATGCCACCTCCAAGGTGATGGGAAGTACATCAGCCTCAAAGGAGGTAACTGCCACTGCAGCGGTGGAAGCTGTCGGCAAGAACCTGTCATCTCACCCGGTCTCGTCTCTGACTTCTGCCACATCTTCTCCCGTCTCTCTCGCCTCCTTCCTCAACTCTTCTCTCAGTTCCTCTCCCACATCTTCTCTCACGACTACACTCGTCTCTCTCAACTCTTCTCTGGCGATTACACCCGCATTTTCTTCCTCAGTCACTTCCATCATCTCTTCTTCCTCGCTTGAGACTATAACCTCTGAAGTTACCATTACCATCACTGAAGATGCCACCACCTACATCACCAGGACCCGGCACTTTGCCGTGATCACTCTTGCTGCTTCCGATCCCACCGATCTGGTTGCTGATCCTGGTCTTGCCGTCACCTCCACCTCCACTGTCACCTCTACTTCTGACTGCCCGTCCGATTACACTGTCACTGTCACCTCTACTTCCACCTCCACTCCAGTGCTACCTTCCACTTCAGCGTCTATGGCAGGGTCTACTTCAAGTTCCACTTCCACTTCAACTTCCATCTCGACCTTCACAACTCCCACTTCAGCCTCCACTTTAACGTCTACCTCCACTTCCTCTTCAATTTCCGCCTCGACTACCACAACATTTACTTCATCCTCCATCTCAACCCCCGCCTCAAACCCCACATCTACTTCTACCTCCACGTCTGCTTCCACGTTTACACCCATGTCTTTGTCGGTGTCTTTGTCGATGCCTTTGTCTTCGTCGATGTCTTCGTCGACGTCTACGTCTACGTTTACGTCTACATCTACGTCGACATCTACGTCTACGTCTATGTCTACGTCGACGTCTACATCTACATCCACCTCTACATCCACCTCTACCTCTACCTCAACCTTTGCCATCCCAACCTCTACCGCAACTTCAGATTCCTTCCCCATAGTAGGGGCAGCACTTCTCAAAAAACCCGTGGCCCAAGCCGCAGAGAGTACCATGAGCACCACTACATCTACTCGTGGCTCTACCTTCGTCTCTGACCCTGCCACTGCCTCTATTTCCGCCACCATAGATCAGATTGACCTGGATTCTACCTTCTCTCCCTCCGATCCCATCTCCGACGCCTATAGCTACAGCACTTCCGATGACACTAGTATTGTCACCGCCACCTCTGTCATTGCAGTCGTCCCCTATACTTTGACTGCTGCCTCTCCTACATCTGCCTCTGTCTCAACTCCCTCGGTTCCAACTACTTCAGGTTCTTCAGCTCCCCCAGCTGTAGCTACTTCAGCTTTGGCCTTCTCAGCATCAGCTCCCTCAACTCCAGCTTCCTCAACCTTTTCAACTTCCCCAGATCCCTCAGATCCCTCAGATCCCACATACGCAACTCCAGACACCGTCTCAAGCTCCGTATCTGTCTCTGATATGAAAGTCATACTGACAACAGGCCTTCCAGCCTCTGCAAAAACAGCGACGGCAGCAACAACGTTTTCCAAGGTCTTGAACCCAGGACCCTTCACCAATATCTCCTCATCCGGCGTGCCAACGGTCGTTTCAGGCGTGGCATACTCGAGCAAGGGATTTGTCGCTTCAACTGGTGTTGTTGTGGCGACCGCATCGTCTACTACAGTAGTTGTCGCGGGTGGCAGTAGCATCATTAGCCAGGGCTCGTTGCTGCTGAGTGTTCTTGGCTCTGTGATGGCAGCATTACTAATGTAGTGTTGCTTTTACTGTTTTAGATCTGACGGGGCGTTCAGGTTCTCTGTTACACTTTCTGCACATATCTATCTGTATATTTTGGGCTCACGGGTGGGCTTCCTGTTTTCTGTCTTTGTTTTTTTTATATAAACGGAGTCTTGGGTCATGGTTTAAGTCCGTCATGAAGGGAATGAGGCATTACGCTTTGACGGGCAACATGACATGAATGGATAGAAAACGAATATCAAGTTTGTTAACTTATAAGTTGCAACTGCTCCATCAGGCCGAATCCGTCGGCACATCGCAAGGCTGCATATGGCCCATCCGCTCTGATTGGACCAGCTCACACAGGCAGTTCGAGGCGGATTGCCCAATTTGAACGGTTCTTGCTAGCCAACTCCGCACTTTCCCAAACTAGCCTTGGCCCGATTGGGATCGCTATCTCATCAAGTCCCGGATGTCGTATTATGCCGTTTCTACGACGGTGCCCCAACCCCATTTCCGTGCGTCTGTTGCGTCATTCGCCCGTTGCGGTCGGCAATACGTGCATTAACCTGCTGGATAGATTTCCTCTGGTTGGCCAGCTGTCTCTTTACCGCAGCCCGACGGAGAGAGAGCCGACAAGAAAGATAAGGAGTCTCGATTTGTGATATCGCTTTCGAGATATCTTCTGCATCCCTCTTCTTTTCTCTCTTCACCTCTGTATTTTTCCCCTTCTAGTTTCGGTAGCCATTCTTTGCATCAGATTGTCGGCGTCAACATCGCCGTCTTGCCACGATGAAAGTTACCGAGGTAGGCTGCCCTCTGGTCCTTATCTGCAGGCTGCCGTACTGACGCCGTGATGGCGGCCCCAGCTCTACGTGTACCCGGTCAAGGGCCTGCGCGGCATCCCGGTGCAGACGGCCACGATCGGGCCGCAAGGCGTCCGGCACGACCGCCACTTTATGCTGATGACGTCGCACCGCAGCAAGGCCGGCCTGACCAAGATGCAGCTGGCCGCCTTTCCGGAGTGCGCGCTCTTCTCGCAGGAGCTCGACGGCGACAGCGTCGTCGTGCGGTACCACCCAGCCGATGCGCTGCCGTCCTCGACCATGGCGGCGGCGGCCCCGCCGCCGCTGCGCATTCCGCTCGACCCGCCCGTGGCCGCGCTGGCGGCCTGGCCCACGAGCCTGCACGGCAGCCCGGCCACCGGCTGCCGGATGGGCGAGGCGTACGACGCCTGGTTCGGGGCCTGCTTTGGCTTTGACGTCCTGCTGGTGTACATTGGCACCGGGCGGCGCCCGGTGCTGGGGGCGACGCTGAAGCCCAAGCGGGCCGGCCTCAACAGCGTCCCGCCGGCTCTGCCCACGGCCTGGCTGCTGCCCATGCTCCTGCCGGGCGGCTGGCTGGCGCTCCTGCGCGGCGGCTGGCTGGCGCTGCTCGCGTACGTGGCGGCCGTCGCGGGCGTGCTGGCAGCCCGCCTGCGCGACAGCAGCAGCATCAAGCCCCCTGCAGACGACCCGTGGCTCACATTTACCGACTGCGCGCCGCTGCTGGTGACGTCCGAGTCGTCGCGCGCCAACGTGAGCGCGCGGCTGTCGGCCGGGCTGGCCGTGCCCATGTACAAGTTTCGGCCCAACATTGTGGTGGACGGCGAGGCCGCGTGGTCCGAGGACTTTTGGGCCGAGCTGCGCATAGCCGGCAGCGAGGCTGCCGACAGAGACAGGCACGTCCGGCTACTCCTCACCAGCAACTGTGCCCGCTGCACGTCGCTCAACGTGGACTACGGCACCGGAGCGCCGGCGGCCGGCGAGCTCGGCCAGGTGCTCAAGCGGCTCTCCAAGGACCGGCGCGTCGACTCCGGCATCAAGTACTCGCCCGTCTTTGGCCGCTACGCGTTCCTGGACGGCAACGGCGACGTGGTCGTGGCCGTGGGCGACACCGTCGACGTCGTCCGGCGAAACAAGGAACGCACCGTCTGGGACTGGCCGGGGTTGTGAGAAGGAGAAGCACGGATGGTCAAGCATCATACAGTCGAATTGTCATGTTGCGGATAGAAAGGAAAAAGGTATAGAACGCAGAGAAACTACAAGCATTACAGAAGTAGTACAAAACAGCGGGGAAGCCCTCCCGGAAACGACCAAGCATCTCCTAACCCGACTTGGCCACAGCCTCCTCGGACCCGTTCCCGTTGGCCGAGCCGGACGTCTTGTCGGCGGTCTCGGTGACGACGCCCAGCGGCACGTCACCGGCCGGACGGTGCTTGAGGTCGGCCATGCCGTAGATGACGAGCGAGACGACGCCGAGCACGGCCGACAGGACGGAAAAGGCCATGGCGGCCTCGCCACGCGGTGTGAAGCCCTTGGGGATGTTCTTGGGCTGCTTGTTCTGGCCGGACAGGTCGGTAAAGTCCTTTGCGTTGGCGGCGGCATTGCCGACCGTCGGCACCGAGGCGGCGGCACAGACGGCGTAGTGGTCGTCGGGCACGCTGACGCGGGTGGCCAGGATCTCGGGGGCCTCGATAAACGTCATGGCTAGGCCGGAGGCCAGATGCCAGTCTATGTGGCAGTGGAAGATCCAGACGCCGGGGTTGTCGGCGCGGAAGCGCATGACAGCGTAGCCGTTTGGCGGCAGCACCAGGGTGTCGCGGCGGATCGGCTTCTCGGGGAAGGCCGTGTGGTTGGCCGGGTCGTAGGCCACCGGGTCGCCGTCGGCCAGCGACGCAAAGTCAGGGCCCAGGGCCGGCCACCGGTCCAGCACCTGGAAGGTGTGGCCGTGCAGGTGGAAGGGATGCGACCCGCCGTCGCCGTTGTTCAGCACAATCTGCACGACCTGGTTGTGGCCCAGGACGATGGGGTGCGTGTACTCGCCGTAGATGACGTCGTTGGTGGCCAGCTCGGCGCCGGCTGACAGCGCCGAGTACAGCGTCGGCACCTTGGGCTGGGTGTACGTGATGTTGTTGAACATGGCGTAATTGTAGCCGGTCATCAGGTTGACCATGTACACGGTCACGTTGACGATGACGTCCGGCTCCGGCAGCAGCTCCTCGCCGTCGTACGGCAGCAGCACCAGGTCATCAATGGGCACCAGGTCGTCGCTGACGGCCACCGTAATGTTGGCCGGCTGCAGGGTCGAGTCGTTGTTGTACACCAGCCAGTTGGTGCCGTTCAGCTGCAGCGTGCTCGGGATGCCGTCCAGCAGGTCCTGGTCGGCCACCGTGACAATCTTCCAGAAGTCGTCCATGTCGACCGGCGTCGTCACCAGGATGCCGTAGCGCTGGGCAATGCCCAGGTACAGCGTGTCGGCCACCTGCGGCTCCGTGTACACGCCGTCCACCTCGACAATGGTAAAGTTCTGGCCCTCAATGTAAAAGTACTGCCCGACAAAGGCGCCGGTGTTGAGGATGCGCATCAGATACGTCGTGTTGGCCTTGACCGGGTACGACCCGTTCAGCTTGTCGTTGACCAGGAACGCGTCCGGGATCGGCTCGGCACCGCTGGGATTGTAGAGCGACATGAAGGAGCCGGCCAGGTCCTCGACCAGGTCGTGGTACCAGTCGGTCAGCGTGAAGATGAGCTCCTCGTCGTACGTAAAGGGCGCCTCTGGGTCGCGGATGATAAAGGCCTGGCGGTAGCCGTCGGGGTAGCAGTAGTCGGTGTGGCAGTGGTACCAGTACGTTCCGTTTTGCGTGGCCGTGAAGTTGTACGTGATGGAAGAGCCGGGCGGCACGGCGCACTGCGTGACCATGCTGGCCCCGTCCATCTCGTTGGTGCCGTTCTGGAACATGCCGTGCCAGTGGATCGACGTGCTCTTGTCGCCCAGGTCGTTGTGCATGTTGACCACCACCTGGTCGCCCGTGGTGACCTCGATGATGGGCAGCGGCCACTCGCCGTTGATGCCAATCACCTTGCGCTCAAACTCGCCGTCGGGATTGACCATCACCCACGAGACATTGAAGTCGAATGTGACCAGCTCGGCCAGTGCCGACGAGGCCATGGCCAGGACGGCCGCTATTGAGGAGCGCATCGGAGTGGTGAGACGGCGGGAGGATGAGAAGAGGGGGAAGGAAACAGACGGGCAGAGAGAGGACGAAGGAGAGAAGACGACGAGGCAGAGGAGGAAGAGGGGGAAGGAAATAGACGAAGGAGAAAGGACGAAGGAGAGATGAAGAAAACGAGGAAGAGAAAAGGAAAGGGAAAACAAAAAGAAAGTAAAAGTATCACAGATAAGAGGAATTGACTATTGCAGGTGGGATGTTTTTTTCCCTTTTTTCCCTCCTACTCTTCTACCGGCCGGGAGCATCTAGACAGATCAGATAAAATGACTGGAGCCATAAGGGGAGAAGGGGGGACACGACCGAAAGAGAGCTTCCATAGCTGGCACGTAGGCCGACCAATCTTGGACGGAGCAAGGGTCCTGAAAGAAGCGCCTAGGTATCACGATGTACTTCTTTGTCACTGCCGTTGTGTATAAGTGGGACCAGCCACCGGAACCGGAGCTTCAGATTCTCCTTTGACTGGCTCGCCCTCCGCATTGTCTTGGCATCATTCTTTTCGCTTCGTTTTTTCTTTTCCGCGCGCACTGTCTTTTTCGCCCCAACGAGCCCATGTGGGCGAGGACCTTTGCCTGAAAGGCGAGCAGGACAAGCCAAAATTGGGAAAAAAGGAGGGCAAAGGCTAGTGCCGACTTCCCAGCGCTCATTAGCGGCATGCAGGAGAAGAGAAGCAGGCAGGCCGCACCACTACTCGGAAGTGCTTTTTGCACGCATGTGTTCGTATCCTCGTGTCTGCCCATTGCCCTTCCCCGACGGTCTTGGCTCGGCCGGCCAGACCAACCAGAACGGCTAGGACGGCCAGCCGGTTGTTCCTTCCCCCCTCGCGTCGTCTTGCCCGGTTTTCTTTCGTCTCTGCCGCCTTGTCGAGCTCCAGCTCCACGCCACAATCCTCCTTTCGTCTACCCTGTACGTAAAGGCGTCTTGGCGACGGACATCTTTCGAGACAGACGACGACTGACGCGGTGGGGGCATCGGCGCGTGCGAGGTCGTAAGACCCGGGCTGCGCGTGCCACGGTCAGCGCTGGGAAACGGCATGACGACGGCTTGGCATGCTGGCGAAAAAGAAGCATAACGACGCCCTACTACAGCGGGAAGGCGCCTTGCATATCAGCAGCTTGTGGCCGCCTGGAGCGCCGTCGTCGACGCTCGGTGCTCCATCCGGACGACCTGTTGTGCGAGGCTTTCAGCAGCAGCACGGCGGGCCCGAGGTCGGGAGACAGATACGCGACAAATACGCTCTCGTACTCGTACACGGGTCGGCGCATTGCTCGGATGGGCGACATGCAGCTACAATTGTCTCTCGACTGCATCCCGTGCTCGCTCTCTGTTGCGCAGAAGTCGGGCGTTTCCGCCTGCTTCGGCCTCCATGCACGGTATTTTCTTTCTTTTCTTCTGTTCTCCTGTTCTTCTGTTCTCCTGTTCTTCTGTTCTTCTGTTCTTCTGTTCTTCTGTTCTTCTGTTCTTCTGTTCTTCTGTTCTTCTCGTTTGCCGGTGCTCGCCACTCAGTTTCACCCTCACGGATCAGATAACTTTAATGGGGCGCAACCTCTCGGACCTTAGCGCTATAGCGCTGTAGCAGACTAACGTAAGATACGAGCACACGTAACTCGAACCGGCTTGGGAGCGTTCCGGACACACCAGTTTGGGGGTAATCAGACGATCAGATAATAAGAGATTATTGATTAACAGTGGCACGCCAGGCGAAATGCGGACAACGCACCACCACAGGGGCCAGCGATGAGATTAGATGGGCCAGACTGGCGCTTCAGGCCACGTATGGGGGCTTGGCGGGTGTTTGTCAGAATCTGTCATGGCTCTGCAAAGCATTGTCCTCCGTAATGTAAGATACGACGTAATACAATGCACAGAGCTGCTGAGTGGCGCCGAAACCCGGCAACCGCGACGGGCAAAGCTGCTATGCTATAGTGGGCGCCAAGAGGGGCCTACAGGCGCCGTTTTGTATAGCGGCAAAGCCAGTGGCCAAGGCCCCATTTGCGGCATTTCTGGTGCAGCAGCAGCGGTTCGCCAAGAGAGTACAGAAAAAACGAGCGAAAAAAACAAGACAAGAGGTGACCAAGAGGGTGCCGGCGCGCTTGGCGTATGCTTGTTTGCCTGGCCCGTCTTATTGCCCTACGCGGCGCATCGCACCACGCCCCGACCTCTGGCATCTTATCTCTTGGCCGAGGGCCCGGCCAAGCGCCGGTCGTCGGTGGGAACTGGGGAGAACAATGGTCGCTTAACTCATCCATGCCGCCTGTATGGAAAAAGTCGGCTGCCTTCCAGCGCTATCGATCGCCTGTGGACATGGCTGGCAGCAGCTGCGACCTGCTGCTGCAACCGGGCAGCACCTTGTGAAAAGTACAATGTATCTTCATGGTAGCGCACGAAATGGGTCCCTCGGTGCGGCACATTATCAATCGCATTGTGAGAGATAATCAGTCGCGCTCGACGATAAATTGCCAGAAACTCGGCCCAAACAGGCAAGGCGCGCTGACCTGTCCCGCCGTCCTCCGTAGTACGGAGGTAGCGCCAGCCCGAGCCGGCCTCGTTTCCCGTTTCTCTTTTCCCCCCGATGCATCGTCTCTGTCTGCTTTTCTTTACGCTTTCCGTCGTAGCTCGCTTTTCTGCTTCTGCCTCGCCCACCCTGCCGATGCTCCACCCCATGGGACTTTCACATACCGAAGCAATACGCGAAATGAATCAAGGTTTGGTCGGCTTGCAGAATTTTCTTAGCCTCGTCACCTATCAGAGAATACCGTCCCCCCCTCTCTCCACCCCCGGTCCTCCGTTCGTTCGGTTGGGGCGCCTCTTATGTAAAAACCCTTTAGCCCGTCCCAGTCGTCTGTTCTTCGTCGCTCCATCCACCTTCTCGTTCATGCTCGAGCTCGTGTGGCACGAGGAAGCTGGGCAATCCACACCGTGGCCCATTTCCTGCTAGCTAGCTCTGCGTCCGAGTCTTCAGTGGCTCCTCCGCACGGCGGAGACTCTAGCTGCACAGTATCGTACCTCGTCTTATACCTCGTCTTGTACCTCCTTGTACCTCTGTAGTCTCGCTCGTTTCTCCGTCGTAGCTCTCGGTCCTGATGCGGGCTTCGTATCCCACCGCATTGCCTGTGCGTTTTTACTTTTACATCTCTCTCTCTCCTGCCACGCTTATCTCGTCTAACCTCCCCGTCCCATCTCTACACCCACGCCCTCTTCATCCTTCAAACAGCCGTTCTCTCCTCCCTAGGCGATCCTTCCGTCTTCTTCTTCTCCCCCCCCCCCCCCCCC
>LDEF01000057.1:111985-132925 GCA_001455505.1 Leptographium lundbergii
TCCCCCTTCCCCCAAAAGCATCCTCTACCTGATCGTCCCATTCGTTTCTCGTTCCATTCGTCTCGAGATCGCCTTCCTTTCTCCCCTCCTCCCTTTTACATCCTTTCTTCTTTCTTCCGTCTCCTTCTTCCCTTTCCATCTTATCTCTCCCTCTATTTCCTCTCCCCTTGATCTCTCTCTCTCCTCCTCATCCCACATCTGTTGGCTACTCCCCAAACAGTTCCTCATCCAACACCATCACCGGGCTCGGCACGTCTGCCACACTACCACCGTCGCCATGGGCAAAAACGTGTTTGCCGTCCAGGTCTTCTTCATCGTCTTCCGTGAAGTCCTGGAGGCCGTCATCATTCTCTCTGTCCTCCTCTCCTTCCTGAAGCAGGTCATCCGACCGACGCAAGACGAAGCACTGTATAAGCGGTTAGTACGGCATGTCTGGCTTGGAGCATTCAGCGGCCTCTTCTGCTGTCTCTGCATCGGTGGCGCCTTTATCGGCGTCTTCTACGGCCTCGGCCACGACATCTGGTCCAAGTCCGAGGACCTCTGGGAGGGCATCTTTTACATCATCGCCACCGTCATCGTCACGGCCATGGGCCTGGCCCTGCTGCGCGTCAACAAGATGCGGGCCAAGTGGCAGGTCAAGATCGCCCAGTCGCTGATCAACAAAAAGTCCATCCGCGAGGGCGGCCTGCGCGGCTACTTCCACCACTTTGGCCGCCGCAACGTCATGTTCATCCTGCCCTTTATCACGACCCTGCGCGAGGGCGTGGAGGCGGTCGTGTTCGTCGGCGGCGTCTCGCTCAACTACCCGGCCACGTCCTTCCCCCTGCCCGTGGTCACCGGCATCATCGCCGCCTCGCTGCTCGGCTACCTACTCTACCGCGGCGGCAACGTCATGTCCATCCAGATCTTCCTCATCTTCTGCACCAGCGTGCTCTACCTCATCGCCGCCGGCATGTTCAGCCGCGCCATCTGGAGCTTCGAGAACTACAAGTACGTCAAGGGCGTCGGCTCCGACGTGTCCGAGCAGGGCTCAGGCGACGGCTCCTACAACATCCGCCAGGCCGTCTGGCACGTCAACTGCTGCAATGCCGAGACCGACAACGGCTGGGACGTCTTCAACGCCATCCTCGGCTGGGAGAACACCGGCACCTACGGCTCCGTCATCGGCTACTGCTGCTACTGGCTGCTCATCATCGTCTCCGTCTTCTTCCTGCTGTTCGAGGAGCGCACCGGCTACCTGCCGGGCGCCAAGGCCGGCCTCAACTTTGCCTCCAAGATCCCTGGCCTGCGCGGCTGGGCCAAGAAGCGCATCTACGCCCACGAGCACGGCGTCGATGTCGACGAGCTCGTCCAACAGGTCAACGCCGAGCACATGCTGGAAGCATAGGCGCCGTCTGCTCGCTTGCTGTGTGTGGACCCAGGAGAGCGCGGGAAAATATCGCCACCACGCCGGCCGGCCGGAAACAATCGTCTTTCCCCTCGTCCGGCTCGGTTCCCCCCTTCTTCACCGTCCTCTGTTCTCTGCACCCTGTTGACTGCAGAGACTTGGACTGTCTGTTTTTATTTCACTTTTAAACCATTTCTTTATGTTTTGCCTTTCGTGGCTGGGGGAAGTTTTTAATACCACTGTTGCTGTTTGGCGCGAGGTGTATTCCATAAGTCGGGTTGGTTGAAATACGAAAACAAAATACCAATGATAATGTGCCCATGTTGTACAGCACGTCCACGGGAAGCGAAGCTTTGTCTCCCGGCTTGGCTTTGTTAGATCGCCAGCGAGCTGACTCGCTTCCTTGGCAGAAAAGAGTCTGGGGGCAAGATCTGCAGTTTGATAGCCGGTGCAGGTCACGTGACAGCAACTGTTTCGCATGCCAAAGCCAGCAGCCTGGCCAACCAAGAAGCTGACGTGTGCATTTCAGCCGTTCTGGGCCTGACCCGGCTTAGGACCTTTCAGTGCTTTGTTCGGCAACTGTGCCAACAGTCCTTCACGGTATGCAGCAATACGAGTACTCCGCAAGATACGAGCTGACCTTGCTCCGCCCCTGGCCTGCAACTGACAAGGTCATACTTTAACAGTGTTAAGCTAAACGGCAGTCAGCACCTGTTATGCCGCAACATGGTCCTTGCAGGCGCCTGCTTTTATTGCGCTAGTCCCCAAACGGCTACAGCTACGGCGGACTCCCAGATTTCCATTGTTCAGTGCAACCCGTCTCCCCTTTTTCGTTCTGGGACCCTCTCTTCACTCCTTTTCTGTAACCAGGCCATCATCGCTATCTGACTCCATACGATCAGACTCCATCCGCGGTTTTCCACTCGTTTCCCCTCCCACATCAGCGCCTCTCTCCACCTTCTTTTTCTTATCCTCTGCCTTGACGCCGCCAACGTTTTGCGCGACGAGCTTCAACAACCGGTCAATCGACGAGTCAAACGTCGGCCAAAACAACTGCAGCTTGCCCCAGGGCCTACGCAGCACTCGCCACGTCCTGGCCGTGTTCAGCAGGCCCTCGGAGTGACGTCGTGACCATCAGAACAGCTACATCTTATCCTTACCCGAAGCCTCTCTCTCTCTCTCCACCAACGGCAAGATGACGTCCTCTCTCACAAATCTGCTGCTTCTTGGTGCATATGCAGCCACAGCCAACGCAGATGCTCTTAATGTCGACTTATCTGACGCATGTATGCAATTCCTCCGCCTGCTTGCTTCCATTTCCCTTTCTTTTTCTCTCCCATATCGCCGTGATGCCGGCCTAGTCGGTGTCAGCAGCTCAAAGTGGACGCGTCATCTCGGTCCCGCTATACGGCCTTCACCTGAGCACCAAGCGCTCAGCCCCGTTTACAACGGCAATACAGGAGCATGTCAGGCTAATCATGGTCTAATTAGCATCCATTAAATCTGCCATGAGCACTGTTGCCTACAACCTCATGACATACTACAAGGGCAATTTGTCTGGTTCGTCTCCGTCCCAGCTACAGTTGTACGAGGAAACGCGAAGTCTAACAAATGCGCAGGCAATACGCCAGGTATTCTGCCCGGCCCGCCACCGAGTGGTGACTACTACTGGTGGGAGGGTGGTGCACTCTGGGGCACAATGGTGGACTACTGGCACTACACGGGTGACACGACATACAACAACGAGACGGAATACTCGCTTGTCTTCCAGGCCGGCGCGCCCGAAGACAAGTACATGCCTGCCAACTGGACTGCGTCTCTCGGAAACGATGACCAGGGTTTCTGGGGCATGTCGGCCATGCTGGCTGCCGAGACCAACTTCCAGAACCCGGCCTCGTCTGACCCGCAGTGGCTGGAGCTGGCCCAGGGCGTCTTCAACTCACAAGCCGCGCGTTGGTCTACGGACTACTGCAACGGCGGTCTTCGCTGGCAGATCCCGCTCTCCAACAACGGATACAACTACAAGAACAGTATTGCCAATGCTATCTTTTTCAACATTGGGGCCCGTCTGGCGCGCTACACCAAGAATGATACATATGCGCAGTGGGCCGAGACGACGTACAACTGGACAAGTGGCGTGGGCTACATTGATGAGAACTGGAACATTTACGACGGTGGTCACGTCGACGAGAACTGCACGGACATCAACAAAGCGCAGTACTCGTACGTGCCTGCGATTTTCATCCAGGGCTGCGCTTTCATGTACAACTACGTATGTCTTGTTCACGTCCACCTGATCGGCACTCGCATGCTCTGTGCTCTCTGGCTAACCCAACTCTTCTAGACCGATGGTAGCGAACTATGGAAAAGTCGCATTGTCGGACTGGTCAACCGCACGCTGGACGTCTTCTTCCCCAACAACACGGCAGTCGAGCTGTCTTGCGAGCTGACATCAACCATCCAGTGCACGACGGACATGCTGTCCTACAAGGGCTACATACACCGGTGGCTGGCACAGACGACACAGGTTGCACCCTTTATCCACGACACGATCATGCCTGTGCTCAAGACGTCGGCCGAGGGGGCTGTGAGGAACTGCGACAGCAACGGCACGTGCGGTTTCCGGTGGACGACGGCATCGTACGACGACGACACGGGCGCTGGCCAGCAGATGAACGCGCTAGGCGCGATGATGAGCGTGCTTCTGGACCTCGAGGCCATCAACACGGCCGTGACGAACGACACCGGTGGCACGAGCCAGGGCAACAATGCTGCCGGTACGGACAGCTCTGATACGGTCACAACGCTGTCGGCCATCACCACAGGCGATCGTGCCGGCGCTAGTATCGTGACCGTTGTCGTGGTGGCTGGCTTGACGTCGATGTTGTTGTGGATGAGCACTGGGGAGAACGAGGGCTTCCGGCTGGGCACAGGCAAGGGCAAGGGCCTGATTTGATGTGATCTAAATGCGATCTGATGTGATCGAACGCGATCTGACGGGATCTAAATGATCAATGACATCTGGGCAGGCACGCCCACTGGGCAGGCCCAAGACGAAATGCCGGGCCCCTTTTTGCCCTTTTCTCATCACGCCCTCTCCGTACTCTCTCACGAAAATTGTTTGGGAGGGGGCGGGAATATTTCCGATTTCTGATTCGAACACGATATCATATTATGTTGGGACTGTTTGAGGTCCCATGGACGCCACGGTAGCGGAGTTCTTGGGGAAAATGTTTTGTGGGTTCGATTCCTTGTATTTGGTTCGTCACTGGGCTCGCTTCGATCATGTTTGTATGTATATAATTTCATTTCTGTTTTCTTTTGGATTGGGGCACAATGGTCAAGATTCTTGGTGTTGCTGGCTAGAAATTCAGTAGTTTGTAGTCATCAGACATACAGGCTTTACGTTGGAGGGCGAATTGTATTGCTTAATGCCTTTTTGACTGCCTAATTTGGGCGGCCTCGCTTGAAAAGCAGGAGAGTAGGGGGGATACAAGAAATTTTGAAAATCAAAAGCCAGAAGAAGACGAAGAAGGCCAGGAACGACCAGACGTGACATACAGGCAGGCCTTGGCGAGTATTTCAAGCCGTGCACCTCGTACTCCCGTCTTGCACGATTGGGTCTCCTCTTGTCCTGGCTACCGGACTGGCCGTTCGACGGGCAAGCGGCCGTCTTGTGGTCGCAGCAAGGCTGCCAGCGTGGCCGCCCTTGCTCATGAGCATCCTGACACCGCTGACGATGCGATCGCGCAGGTCGTTGGCCCCCGAGCTGGACGGGTTGCCTGTCTTGCGGCCGACCGCGTCTGTTGGCGATGCGCCCAGTCTGCGGGCCTCTGCAGCCGTTGCTGCGGCTGTTGACGCTACTGCCGCCGCTGCCGAGAGGGCCACGAGGGCTGTTTCCTTTGTCGTTCCTGTAACGGTTTTGTCTCGGGGTGAGCCAGGAGACTGCAAGGCCTATTTGTTTTTTTTCTCGCGTTTTTCACTTCTTTCAACAAAAGCCAACTGCGACACAGAGACGTACGGATGTTACCGGCACCTCCTATGCCAAAGGACCGCCGTCGGTGGGTGTCGCGCACGACAAAGCAGCCGCCCGAGCCGTCTGGCGCGGACGGGCCAATCTTGTTGTAGGCCGGCGGCGGGTCGGAGTTGTACTCGTCCTCGCCGATGGAAGACAAGGCCTGGCCGCCGGGGCCGCGCAATTCGAGTTCCTGCTGCATCGGCAGGGCGTGTTGGGTGGGAAGAGGAACGGTGAAACAAGAGGAGCGATGGATCCAGATCCGATATATTCAGAGCCCGGAGAGTAGAATCCGAAAACACCAAAAGACCAAAATATAAGAAAAGGGAGAAACTGGGCCGAGAATAGAGAACGGTTATGCGACAATAAAGTAAGCTTTCTTGGCGCTGGAACCAGCCGGTGCCAAGACGCCGGTCCCTCGTCCTAAGTAGCGAGATGGCGCGCATACCGGCTGCTCGGCGGTTCTTTCCAAAGACACCGAAAAGGAGAGCATCTCACGAGAGGAGCGCGCGATTACGCCAAGGCTGACGTTTGGCGACTGGGCTCGATCGAGTGCCGAGAGGGGGTGGTGGCGAGCTTGCTTCAAACCGGCCTAACGCGCGGCATCGCTCCTCGGTGTTCGTCACGCGGAGGCCATTGAGGGGATTCACGTCTTTTGGTCAGATAAGACGCTCTTCCCGTATTGTTCGAAACGGGAAAGTACGGTACAGCAGGGGAGCGAATGAGGGGCAGCGCCGCACAGCCAATGGCAGGCGCCCAATTTCCTTGACTGACATCAGCTGACCAACCGACCCGATGGGCTGACCGCATCCCACGAGCAGCAGCATCCGTCTGTGGGATGAGTTTTGCGGCTGTTGGCGGACCAGGCGCAGGGCGCGGGGCGACAAGCCGAGAACCGGCCGGTTGACGACGCGGCTGTTGGAGCTGATGTCAGATATCCGCGACAGTTGTGGTCGTGAATCTTGTGTCGATCTGCAGCTCACTCTCACTCTGCTCTCATCTCTCCTTCACGGCACATGGCCCCGGCATTTTGCTGGGTCTGCAGCGACGCGGCCGGCCCGACCTGCAGGGCCATGCCCATACCGGCAGCGTGATGCCAGAGCATGTGGCAGTGCAGCAGCCAGAGACCGGCGTTGTCGAGACGGAAGCGCAGCACGACGTAACCCATGCGCGGTACGTACACGGTGTCCTTGCGCAGGGGCGTCGCCGTGTTCATCGGGCCGCCGACGGCCGCCGCGTGCTCAAACGGGTTGAAGGCGTCGTATGAAGCCGTGGGCGAGCGCCACGACGCGACGACAAAAAACGAAAAGCCATGCTGTCTTGTCAGCCTTTCTTAAGATCCAGCGCTCCTAGATCACACACAACGCACCAGATGAAACGGATGTCCCTTCTCGTCCAGATTGTTCACCACGAGGTCCATCCACTCGTCATCGCCCACCTCCTCGAACCAGGGCACATCGCGCACGACCTGGCCCAGTGGAGGCGCCTCGCCTGGCCTGCGCATGTGCGGCCAGCGCGAGCGGTCCAGCGCCAGCAGCGGCCGTGCAGCCGGCTCGTCCACCAGCCACGACGTGCGGTTGACCACCCCCAGCGGCACGTTGCCGTGCGAGGCGAGAATCTCGATCCGCGTATACACGACGGCCTTTTGCGCCGTCATCAGCGGCACGGCTCCATCATCGACAACGCCCTTTGCATCGGCCAGGTTGAAGTGTGCGGTTGTGGTTGTGGCTGTGGTGGACTCGATTGCAGATGAGCCCGCGACCAGTGGAGAGTGCCAGCCCAGACGGAATGACTGCGTCCGCGTCAGGGCAAAGTTTTTCAGGTGCATGTTTCTGCCTTGGGTCAGTATTCGTGCAGTTGTTTCTCCGTTGATCCGGCCTCTTACTCTCGGTCCAGAGCGACAATAAGCGAGTGTTCCTCGTCATCGCCAGCTGGTCTCTCGATGGCGACGTCCATCCTCTCGCCCGGGTAGAGGATGCCCACAGACGCGGCCGCAGGACTGTCGGCTACGGCACCGCCACCATCAACCGCAAGGACGCGCATCTGGGCCGCGCTGTGGGGCATGGCCAAGGTGAAGCCGGCTAAGGCTCTGTGGTGTTGCTTAGTCATGATCTACAGGAAATGGCAGCACCAGGAGAGCCACCATACGCACCCCGTGTTGACGACACGCAGTCGTGTTCGCTGGCCGTAGAGCGTCACGTTCGGAGCCTCGACCGGACGGCAGTCGACCGGGTTGGCTGGTACAGCCATGGAACATGAAAAGTAGCCCCGGCCGTTGATTAAGAGCGAGTCCGGGGAGGGCTGTGCGACACTGCGGTCAGTCACTGGTTTCGATCACCCGTTTGTTCACTGTTGGGCAAGCCTACCTCGTTGCCAAAGCTGCTGTGGTCTTGGTATTTGGCCAGCACGTCCTGTGCCGGTCTGTGGTACCAGTCGCCGATGAGCAGGAGCTGCTCCCGGTCACAACCGTATGCACCTGTGGCAGTCTTTGACGATGACGGTTGGTGGATGACCAGGCCGCCGTACAGCCCATCAGCAAGCTGGACGCCGGAGTGGGCATGATACCTGTCCGATGTCAGCATGCCACGGCAAGTGTGGGGAGCGAACGAGGACAAGCACACGTACCAGAACGTCCCGTGCTGGGTGTCCGAGATGCGGAACTGATAAGTATAAGACTGGCCGTGACCAATGGCGCATTGCGTGAGGCCGACAACGCCGTCCATCTCATTTGCACCTGAGCGTGCCGTATTAGTCATCACATAAAGAAGAGTGGGCGGTCTCTGGAGAGCCTACCTTGCATGGCTAACCCGTGCCAGTGGATGGCGATGCCTTCGGCTGAGTCGGCCAGGTTGTGCACCTCGATTTCCAGCTCATCGCCAGATCGTGCCTCGATGGTCGGACCGGGAAACTGCCCTGCAGACGGTCAGCACGGTGCCTCATTCTCTCTCTCTCTGGCGAGTTGGCTCTCCTACCGTTGATCATGTACACGATGCGCTTGACGCCATCGGGGGTCGCCGGGGCCGTCGTCACGTTCCACTGCTGGCGAATCGTTTGCGCCGGTCGATATATGTGCTGTTCTGGGAACAAGAGCGAATGCAGATTGCGCCGATCGTCCTCGACGATAGCGTCAAGCAGGCCGGCTGGAGCGTCATCGTGCTGCAATGCGCCAAACGAATGATTGAGCCAGGCCTTCTGCTTCTGCACCGATGCATGGTCCAGATACGTCCAGTAGGAGAAGAAGGTGGCCACGGCCATGAGAAGCACGGCGGCCGGGAGCAGCTGTCTGGCCGACAACATGCTCACCATCACGACCATTGCTGCGGTTTGCCTGTTTGAGCGATGGCAGTGCTGGTGTCGACTGATCGCGTGCCCCTCCAATTGGGTCGTGCAGTAGGCGTCTCGGTATCACACACTCGCAGTTATTCCACCTCGGCGGCCTGGCCGAACGGGGATGGCCGCGTGCAAGTAAGGACGGAGCCCCCAACGGTTGTGGGGGCGTACTTCATCCATATGTTTGTGGAGAAAGGAAAAAAATTGACTGGGATCGACAGTCCGACCCCAAGTCTTATCACGTTGGTCGGTTGATTGGTCGTGACGGGCCCTCGGTCGTAGCATTCGCTTGGCAGTCCGCGGATCTGGAGCTGTCCGCCGCTGAGTGCCGGCTGCAGCTGTCCGGCTAATCTTTCCACGTGCAGCACAGCGCAGCAGCTCATCTCCTTCTCTCGAGCCTCGACCAGGGGTTGTGCCCACGTGCATTGCGGCATTGCGGACATTGCGCGATATGTAGCTCCATGCTTATCTTGGGGAGAGGCCTGGCAGTTTGTCGTCCGCGCCGGCCTGCTCTTGCTGTTCTTGCCACCTCTTCTCGTCGACATTCCATCGTCTGCAGCCGAATTGCCGTTCCCGAGCAACACCATGCGGTCTCTCGGGGCATCCTCTGCGGCAGCCGTGGCGGCGCTGGCCGTCACGGCCTCGGCCGGCTCGCTCAAGGACATCAAGCACATTGTGCTGTTCATGCAGGAGAACCGGGCCTTTGACCATGTGAGCTGGCAGTCTTCGTCTATCGATGGCCCTGGACCTCTGCTGACGCTGTCGGTGTGTTTTCAGTATTTCGGCACGATGGCCGGCGTGCGCGGCTTTGCCGACCCGAACGTGCACGTCAACCCGGACGGGCACTCCATCTTTGAGCAGTGCGTCGCGTGTTTCTGTCTCGTGTGAGTGTTGACTGACCTTTGCAGGCTGGTGTCGTCGTCGCTGACGAATGCATCGGACGTGCTGAAGCCGTGGTACCTTAACTACCTGGGCGGCAGCTGGGTCAACGCGACGCAGTGCATGACGGCCGGCAGCAACAGCTGGCAGGCGATGCACGGCGTGTACAACGACGGCCTGGTCAACCACTGGGCCGAGGACGACACGCCGTACAGCTGGGGGCACTTTACGCGCGACGAGGTGCCGACGCACTTTGACATTGCCGAGGGCTGGACGGTGCTGGACATGAACACGGCAAGTGCAGGGTGGTGCAGGGTGGTGCCTTCCGCTCGTGGCTCCGTGGTCGCTTACTAACACAACCAGGAGAGCATCCTGGCGGCGACCGATCCCAACCGGATCCACTGGCTGAGCAACTCGGTCAACACGCCGGGCACGCCTAGCAACCCCGACGGCGAGGGCGGCATGATCCTGGACAACACGGCGACGCCCGGCTGCGAGGCGCCGCACTTCAACTGCTACCCGTTCACGTGGAAGACGTTCCCCGAGTACCTCGAGGCCGCCGGGGTCTCGTGGCAGGTCTTCCAGGACCTCGACAACTTTGAGGACAACCCGCTGGCCTACTTTGTGCAATACCAGAACGCCACGAACGGGTCGGCGCTCAAGACCAAGGGCGACAGCTACGAGCACACGCTCGACGTGTTCTACGCGCGCGCCCGCAACGGCACGCTGCCGCAGGTCAGCTGGATCATCGGGCCGGCCGAGCTGTCGGAGCACCCACCGTATCTGCCGAGCGACGGGGCCTGGCTACAGAAGCAGGTCGTCGACGCGGTGACGCAGGGGGTGGCGTACGAGTCGACCGCGCTGTTTATCACGTATGATGGTGGGTTTTTCTTTTTCTTTTTCTTTTTCTTTTTCTTTTTCTTTCTTTCTTTCCCCCCTTCTATTCTTGCTCCCTAACCTCACCCCCCAGAAATCGGCGGCTGGGGAGACCATGTCCTCCCCATCGTCCCGCCCAACGGCACTGCCGGCGAGTGGATTGACGACCCCTACGGCGCCTACGGCTGGGTCCCCGTTGGCCCCGGCTACCGCGTGCCGTCCTACATCATCTCGCCCTGGACCCGTGGCGGCAACGTCTTTGTCGAGCACGCCGACCACAGCTCCGAGACCATGTTTGTCGAGCAGTGGGCCGCCGCCAACGGCTACCGGGGCGTCTACAGCGAGGAGCTGACGCCGTGGCGCCGTGCCCACATGTCGAACCTCGTGGCCGCCTTTGACTTTGAGCACGTGCGTATTGTTGGCAGGGACACATTGACCCCGTGTGCACTGCTGCTGCTTATCCTTGGCCGACACACGGACCATTGCTAACCTCCCAGCCCGACTACTCCCTCCCGCCCATCACGGCTGCGCCGGCCCCCCTGATGGACACCGACGCCGCCGACGACGACTACTCGGGCGACATTGCCACGCTCGGCTCGCTCTCGGGCCCGTACGTTGGCGTTGCCGCCTGTCTGTCCGCGCACGCCGTCGTCCAGCCGCCGGTGCCATACGGCAGCGCCAACGTGGCCCAGAACCTCTCGCGCTTGGTCGAGGACGGCTTCAAGCGCGTCCGCGGCGGCCTCACCGAGGGCCGCTACCTCACCCTCGAGATGGACGGCCACGCCCTCGCCAACGTCGACGGCCAGCACGTCCGGTCCGTCGCCGCCTCGGCCGACCACCGCGACGTCCGCCAGCGCTGGATCCTCCACGTCCAGGACGACGAGCAGGCCCTCGACTGCCCGCCCAACCGCTTCACCCTCCAGTCTGCCCTCGACGGCTCCTACCTCTCCCGCTGCCTCGGCCGCCTGACCGCCAACGTCACCGCCGCCCAGCCGCTGGTCTTTTCCTACCACGCCGCCTCCGTCGGCTTCAGCATCGCCCTCGGGACCGACGCCGACTCCGACTCCGGCAAGACACACGCCAAGCTGACTGGCTCAGGGCCCGTCCGCTGGGACGGCGCGGCCACCGACCGGTTCGCCATCTACAGCGTCACGTACAAGGACTAGGGGACTGGCCAGTGCCGTGCTACAGACAACCAAAGCGTCATCGTCTTGATATTAATTGCATATATATAAGAAACTAAGAAACGCTTCTTTGGCTATCCCAAAGCAAAGTCGTCATACTGAAACGTTTATATGGCCGATTCCTTCCATACCTTCTATCTTCTGTCTTTTTCTCGCGCGTCGTCTGGTAATTTTACAAACAGTGTCGTGATTGA
Organism: Leptographium lundbergii; assembly: GCA_001455505.1. NCBI lineage: Eukaryota > Fungi > Ascomycota > Sordariomycetes > Ophiostomatales > Ophiostomataceae > Leptographium > Leptographium lundbergii. Next base: position 123,851 of record LDEF01000057.1, read on the forward strand.
AAAAGCTGACAGTCTGTTTTCTCTTTTTAAGATGTGTGTATGTTGGCCGGGATCCGGCTCGTCAGGACGTGGCTGTCTCTTCCCCTGACTCGTCTTCGGGAGGTGGCAAAAGTGTCGCAGTCTCGTCTTCGTCTTTGTCCACCAGCACGCTGTCTGCCGGCGGAAAGTGAGACAACAGCAGGACCAGCATTGCGACAATGGCCACAGCCTGAGAGAGTTAGTCATGAGCCAAGTTTGCGCTGTAAAATCAACAAGGGAAAACAGAAAAAAACTCACCCCGTTGCAGTAAAACGTCAGCTGGGACTGCCCTACCTCGGCGAGGGCCGAGAAGATAAAACCAAAGAGGCCGAGCGTGGCCAGGCGGGCAATGTTCTCGACGAGCGTGATGGCGTTGAGGGCGTCGGTGCGCTGTGAGCTGGGGCACATGGACGTGATCACGCCCTTGGCCGCCGGAGCCGAGCCGGAGCCAAACGGCAGCAGCACCGTCAGCAGGTACATGTGCCAGCCCTGTGTGGCCAGCGCCGCACCGGCCGTCAGGACGCCGTCCACGACGAGGCTCCAGCGCAGGAAGAAGAGGTCGAACGCATAGGCCGCCTTTTCGTCCTCGGCCGCCGGCTCGGCCGTCACCACCGGCTCCTCTTCGATCTGTGCGTTGGTCGGCGCCTCGAACTGCTCCGGCTCCGTCGGGAGGATATCGTCGCTCGTACCCGCATCCGCAGCAACCGACACCGTCGAACTGGACGTGCCCGACGACGATCCTGTTGAACCAGCCTTGCCAGCCCGGGCCTGCTTCCGGGCACGTGACACGAACCACTTGCGCCCCCCCGAGATAATGCGTGGGAAGATGAAGATGAGAAAGACGGCGCGCATGAAGCTGTTGCCCGAGAGCAGCCAGCCGTTCTTGGCCTGGTCGAACTCGAACACGGCCGTCGCGTACATCTGCAACAGAATCGGCGCATATCCCGTGGCGAGCTTTCAGGATGTTAGCATCAGTAGGGAAGCGCTCTCATCCAGAAAGACATACCACGCCCAGAAAGTTGCCAAAGCAGAGAAAGAAGACGCCGTAGTGTGCCGCGACTCGACCGCTGGCCAGGCGGATCTTCTGCGGCAAGAGCACCTTGAGCGGCTGGAAGAAGGTGGAGAGGCCGCGGCGACGAGGCGCCTTGGTCTTGTCGACAAGCGAGTCGGGCGAGATGTAAGGCATGGCCATGCGCGCATAGATGCTGGCGAAGCAGAAGAGAAAAAAGGCCATCTGGAATGGGCGGATGATACCGAACTTGTCGCCTACGAGGCCTCCTACTGTTGGAGGGGAGAATCCCGTCAGCAGAGAAGGGTAGAAGATTGTGGAGGGGCTGAGGGAGGGGTATCTCACAAAGAAAGCCGGTGGCGCCTCCCAACATGATGCAGCCCTGCAGCCTGCCAAACAGCTCTGTCCGCTGCACAGGTGGGACAATCTCTCCGGCAATGGTGTTCACCACAAGGCTGGTTTGCCGATTAGCAGTCGTGCCACGACATCACTTTGCGGAAGCAGAGCTCACATGTATCCTGCCGGGCCGCCGAGGATGGTGATGACCTGGGTGAGCTGGATGATCCAGATGCCGACCTGTCCGCCGGCGACAACGCCGATGATCTGCGTGGCCACTCGGATGGCCGGAATCGAAGTCTGTAGAATCAGAGCCGTGCGCGGACCCCAGGCCTTGACCTGCTGTCCGGAGATGAAGAGATTCCACGTTCCTGGGCAAGGACAGGAGATATGAGCACGCGACCAGGGGCCAAGGGTATAGGGAGACCAAGAGACGTACCGGCAAAGGTCGTGGTCATGCCGAGGATACTAAACTGCTTGGCCGTTCCGGCAGCGATCTCGTTGCGGCTGCAGCGGTCGCCGAGGCCGTCGTATGGCGGGTGGTTGCTGTAGTAGACGTCGCATTCCATGAGATGGAAGATGTAGAAGATGCTGCGCACATGTGAGTCTGGGTGTGGGCTTCCGGGCCCGTCCACGCAATCGTCCTTTAGCTTACGAGACCTGGGTGAAGCCGAAGCTGAGCGAGATGATGAAGCCGGCCAGCAGCACGCGGTTGGCCGGCGTCATAAACGTCGACAGCCAGCTCTTGCCAGCGCCCTCGCACCCATCCTTGGCTTCTGACCGTGCCGGTGCCGTTTCTGCTGTCGTCGTTATCGAGGCCGGGCTCTCGGCCGTTTCGCTGCCAGAAGCCGCAGGAAGAAGCGGAGTCCGCTCGTCGGCCTGGGCGGCCATCGTGGGGGGGGTGTTTGTAAGAAGCACTGGCCAGGTGTACCGTCTAATAGGGCAAAATGGTCGAGCAAGGTCGAAGGTGGAGGGGGGCCAAATACGGGAGAAGCGAGACCAGAACCCTGAAAACACTAAAAAAAACGACAAGAGGCGAAAGGCTACGAGACAGTGACGAGAGGAGATCGAAAGAGGCAACAGAACCGGGACATAAGTGGGCCGCCGGTTCGCATCCGCTTGCACCTGCCATAAGGTGCTAAACTGGCCAATAGGCCAATGCCGGGCTGCAGTTCGGCCTGCAGTCCAGTTTTAGGGGGGCGGCGGCGGTGGGGAGGCGCTGTCGCAATGCCGCCATCGGGGAGGTTCCGATAAGATATGCGAGCACACGCAAGATTCCGCTCGGATGTGCTCATTGCACTGCTGCCTTCCGCAGGCTGGGGATCCACCGGCCGGCGGACAAGTGCTGGCGGTCTTTGGGTTTTTCCGGGCTCCAGTCGGTGAGAGCAGCCGTTCGCTTGCAACGTCGGTTTCCCAGTCTGGCCGAATCGGCTGGCCAGTTGCGTTTTTGCGTTTCCTCGTGGCCATTGACCGCTTTGCTGGCAGAACCGTTATCGGCGCTGCTGTTGGCATGCATGATGCTTAGTCATGCGGATTGCAAGCCGTTCGCCTCGACATCACGTGGGGCATATTCGCCTCCCTATGCCAGTTTACCCTGCTTGGAAGCCTCGTATAAGTACTAGGACGGTCGAGCGGAGGCCGTTCACGTGCTCCACGTGAGGCGAGCTGGCAAGTTACTCTCGTATCACGGGTGGGCGTTTGTAAGTTTCCTAAAACGGAAGGTGCTCGGACAAGTGAACCGCTCGAGGCACGGGCCAATTTCCAATCCGCTCAAATCGACAGTTCGAGATAGCCATTTCAGGTGCTGAGGGAGACAATGGAAGAGAGAGGCAGAGGGGACAGGAAGCACAGCGCCGGCCACATCCAGACAGCAATCGGCCAAACGAGGCTACTCACAATCGCGCGAAACGATCGGCAGCCCTCGCCACTCAGCACAGCCGTAGGTTGTTCTACATACGGAGTACATAGCAAGATACAGCCACCGAGCTGCGTGTTGGTCGGACGATCCCCCTGCCATTCCCGGGATGGAAGGTTCTTCTTCGGCACATGTGCTGCTGATTGTTTTTCGAGGTGGGCCTTTATCGTGCAGGCGTCCCCTGGTACCTGGACGATCGCTTATCATGCATGTTGGCCAGAAGCATGTCCCCATCCGGCCTGTCTCCTTCTCTTTTCACTCTGGGACCGGCGGGCCAGAGATGGAGCAGCCAGGGGAGACTGCAGGCTGGTCACACATTCCATCGTCCCATGGACGCACCTGTGACCATGCGGTCGTCCACAAGAGCTAGCGCGAGCGCATTGGAATGCAGACTGACAGTGACAGATATGGGGAGGGTGCGGAGTACAAAAGAATCATGGCACGCCCGACCTTTGGCTGGAATGAGAATAGTCGGTACAACGCCACCTGCCGCCGCCACGCACTATCTGCCAGGATCTAGGTCAATCGAGAGATCCAGCTTGATCTGGGTAGAAAAGGCCGGGCCGTCCCCCTTCTGAGTTCCTGTTCGTCTGGCTTGTCTGCATAACTCGTCGACCTCTTCTCGCTGCAATGAGACTCACGACATCTCTGGCGGCGCTGCTGGGCGCCTGCGCCACGCCGGCCTTGGCCGCGGTCTCGGTGGCCCAGCTGAAGCCGCCAAAGCTGGTGGACGCATCGTTTGAGAGCATGGCGGCACGCAGCGTCCTGGACGACCGGGCGGTGGCCACCAAGGGCCAGATGACCTTCCAGCAGCTCGTCGACCACGCCGACCCGTCGCAGGGCACGTTCAGCCAGCGCTTCTGGTGGAGCACCGAGTACTGGGGCGGGCCAGGATCGCCGGTGGTGTTCTTCACGCCGGGCGAGGAGGCGGCCCAGGGCTACACGGGCTACCTGACCAACGAGACGATCACGGGCCAGTTTGCCCAGGCCATTGGCGGGGCCGTCGTCATGATGGAGCACCGGTACTGGGGCCAGAGCTCGCCGTTTGACGAGCTGACGACCAAGAACCTGCGCTTCCTGACGCTGGCCAACTCGATCGCCGACACGACGCACTTTGCGCGCACCGTACAGCTGCCGTTCGACACCAACGGCACCAGCAACGCGCCGGCGGCGCCGTGGGTCATGAGTGGCGGCAGCTATGCCGGCGCGCTGACGGCCTGGGTCGAGCACGTCGACCCGGGCACCTTTTGGGCCTACCACGCCAGCAGTGCCGTCGTCCAGTCGATCGAGGACTTTTGGCAGTACTTTGAGCCCGTCCGGCAGGGCCTGCCACAGAACTGCAGCACCGACATTGAGCGCGTCATCGGCTACGTCGACAGCGTGCTCGTCAACGGCACCGCCGACGAGATCCAGGCGCTCAAGGACCAGTTCGGCCTCGGCTCGATCGAGCACAGCGGCGACTTTGTCACGTGGGTTTTTGCCAGCGTCCCGTCTGTTTGGTGCTCTGCTAATGCCGACCAGTGCTCTCGAATTCGGCCCGTGGGACTGGCAGGACAGCGACTTTGACCAGGGCTACTCGACCGTCTACCAATTCTGCGACTATGTCGAGGTAAGTTCTCAGGACGGAGACGGGAGTAGGCAGTCGGGCAGACCGACAGGAGACGGACGCTGACAGCTGACCGCACAGAACTCGGTGGACGGCGTGTTCAACCGCAGCTGCCGGGCCGGGCCCAACGGAGTAGGCCTCGAGAAGGCGCTCGACGGCTACGCCAAGTGGGCGGGCGAGGTGATGCTGCCCAACACGTGCTCCGACTATGGGTACTTTGACGGCGAGCTCAACACGGAGTGCTTCGACACGTACAACGCGAGCAACCCGATCTTTACGGACACGAGCGTGGACAACGCGGCCTCTCGCCAGTGGATGTGGTTCCTGTGCAACGAGCCGTTTGGCTTCTGGCAGGACGGCGCGCCGGTCGGCACGCCGACGATTGTGTCGCGGCTGGCCACCAAGGAGTACTCAGAGCGGCAGTGCGCCCTCTACTTCCCGCCCGAGGACGGCTACACCTTCGGTCAGGCTGCCGGCGCCACCGTCGCCGACATCAACGCCTACACCGGCGGCTGGTCCGTGCAGAACCGCACGCGCCTCATCTGGGCCAACGGCCAGTTCGATCCCTGGAAGGACGCCACCATGTCGTCGGACATCCGCCCTGGCGGGCCGCTGGTCTCGACCCCCGAGCAGCCCGTCAACGTCATCCCTGGCGGCGTGCACTGCAGCGACCTGATCTTTGACAACGGCCAGGCAAACGCCGGCGTGCTGGCCATCATAGAGGACGAGATCGCCGTCATCAAGGCCTGGGTCGACGAGTTCTACACGGCCAAGGGCAAGGCCAGGCGGTCACAGCCGTTCCGGGCCTGAGGGCGGGGCGAGCCAGTGGCGATGAGGAGGATTATTGTACATACTTAGCAACGACATACTGTATACAGACTGCATGATAATACACGTTTCATGACGCTCACTGTGCTTCTGTCATACGCACATCAATGGAGGGCGACGAAGTGAGGTGAGTTGTTCTGTCAGTTTGTCAAAGAAGCAATGTTGGTCGCCGTTTGGTTTCATCGAATCGCACTAACTTGTCGTTGTGACTGTGAAACGGCATGAAGGGCTGCAGAGAGTTGCTAATAAGGCACGTGATGGGAAATAGGACGAAATCCTCCCTCCGGAGCGGGGATTCAGAAGTTAGATAGGCCAATACTCCGTACTCCGTACTCCGTACATCCTCATGAAACCCCCCTGCCTTTGAGTTTTCAGCTGACACCCCTTTCAAGAAATGCTAATCGTAAACGTAGAATACGAATTAAAGGTCGCCTGTTGAACGCAGTTTGAATCGATAAACCAATGTTAAAACAAAGTGTTCTTCCTTACGCAAAACTACTTTCACAATATATGTGATCAAAGATTATATTCCGTTTCCCCCTTCCGTCCAGCCAAGACACCAGGGCCCCTGTGTGGCCAGTTTGCCCTCCTGGCTATCTGCAATGATGTCTGCGGCTGGACGCAGTGACAACTCAACACGAACTCTCACGTCAGCACAGCCACTGGCGGCCTCTGATATCAGAACACGCGGGCGCTTTGCTGCGACGGCACGGGATATCAACGACCAATCGCAAAGACTGCAGTCTCCACACTCGGGCGTCGAGAAACTCTTTTCTGCCTTGTCTCTTTCTCTTTCCCTTTCCCGTTTCTCTCTTGCCCCTCTTCTTCTTCTCTCCTTATCTTCTGCTCTCCTGCCTTACACAGTAAACGGACATATACGTCTCTGCGCCGTCGCCTTTTGGTTTACAGAATCTAACCGTACACAAGTCTATATCGCAACATGAGCCGCCCTTGGGTCTCGATGCCTTCTCTCAAAGACGCATTGTACTGATCCTACTCGTTCGCGATCTCGCACCGCTCGCCTGTTCTTGCATACACATCCCGCCCAAGAACCGGTTTTTTCTAGTGACAATGGCCCAAGCAAACTACAAGTATGGTATCCAGACATGGCACAGACCCGATAGTCCAACTGTCGACATCTGCTTCATCCACGGTCTGGCCGGCCATCGTGACAAGACCTGGACGGCCGGTGGCCCGCAGAGCGAGCCATGGCCTAAGGTTCTGCTGCCAGAAAAGTTCCCGAATGCTCGCCTGCTCACATTCGGGTACGACGCCGACGTGATTCGAGCCGGCGTGGCTTCCACAAGCTCGATCACGGACCTCGCAGACGGCCTCCTCTTCGCCCTACAGACCAATCGCCGACCAGAAAACGCGCTTCATCGCCCGCTTGTTTTTGTTGTGCACAGCCTAGGCGGCATCATATGCAAGAGGGCAGTTACGCGGTCGAAGAACGACCCCGAGGACAAGATCCGCAGTTTGGCTACATCGCTCATCGGTATCATCTTTATGGGCACGCCACACGATGGATCCGGCTTTGCTAATGTACTCGGACTGCTTGTACCCGGCATCAGCCTGTTCAAGTCCCTCAATAAAGCACTCGTAAAAGTGCTAAAGAAGGATAATGAAATGGCCGCGGGAATTGACAACGAGTTTTGGAACGCGTTGAATATGATTGAGAAAGAATCCAAAGAAAAAATCAAGATATTCTGCTTCTTCGAGGTACGTCCTTTACGGGCCTTCAAGAAATGCGTCGTGCCCAAGAAGTCGGCCGTCTATCAGCAACACCCCTCACTGCTACTCGACGCAAATCACCATGGCATGGTCAAGTTCGAGTCGGCAGAGGATCTTGGCTTCCAGAATCTGTGCGAAGTGCTGCGTGGCTTTCTCGAATCCGGGCGGGCAGCACTACTGTTATCCGGTGGCGGAGGTCCTCCTGCTCTTCCAGCATCTATCACCAATGTCCGGCAAGATGCATCTTCGTCTCTTGCACCCCCCGAACCTCTTGGCTGTGAGTCCCATATGCGGTCAGCGTCTACATCTCCAATGAACAGGAATCCTAATCGGCAACGCCACTATCTCCCTTTCGATAGAAACAAAAACTTTGTCGGACGACAACATGTACTGAGGGAGCTTCAGCAATTGCTGTTTGGAGATAAGGACACTCATTCGAAAGTGGCGCTTTACGGCCTCGGCGGCGTCGGAAAGACACAGGTGGCCAACGCACTGGCACATTGGACAAAAGAACAGAGGAAAGACTGCTCCGTTTTCTGGGTGCCTGCGCTAAGCAAAGCAAGCTTCGAGAAGGCCTGCAGCGCCATTGCGAGAAAACTGGGGATCGAATGTGCGGCCAATGAAGACGTCAAGACATTGGTCTACGACTATCTCGGCTCAGAGGCTGCTGGCGAGTGGCTTCTCATTTTCGACAACGCAGACGACCCCGAGCTCATCTGCAGGCACGACAACTCAGACAGACTCGACCAATACTTTCCACAGAGTGACAGCGGGCGAACCCTAGTCACGACGCGTACACAGAATGTGTCCCTAGCCGTGGCCCAGAAAACGATAGCGTTGGACGCGTTCGGCCTATCCGAAGCAAGGCAGCTGGCGAGAAAGCTACTCAAGCCGGACATGTTGGATAAACTTGGCTCGATGGATGAGCTGTTGCAAGAGCTCGAATGCCTCCCTTTGGCCATTTCACAGGCGATGGCGTACATGAATTTACTCAACATGCCGGCCGCGGAGTACCTCCAGCTGTTGCGTGGCACCAATGCTGATAGACTGGACTTGCTTGGCAAGGAGATCCCGGACAGCCAACGATACAAGGAGTCACGAAATGCCGTCGCTACTACTTGGTTGGTGTCCTTCGACCATCTACAGGAAGCGAGCCCTGGAGCGGTTGCCCTGCTCGAGTTTCTGTCTCAAATTCAGCCAAAGGCAATTCCGTGGTCCCTGCTGCCAAAGGAAGTGTCGAACGTGACCACTCACAATGCCGTTCTTGATCTTTGCGCGTATAGCTTTGTGTCTAAACACGACGACGTGCTGGATATGCATAGTTTGGTTCATATGGCAACGTGTAGCTGGCTTGACAAAAACGGTCGCGTGGAAATAGTGGCAAACAGTGCACTTCAGCATGTAAGCGACGTTTTTCCAACAAGCGACTACGAGAATCAAGACACTTGGAGAGCCTACTTGCCGCATGCAATGTACATGCTCCGAGACATTGAGGCAGTGGATTCAAAGGAAGGACTTTATTTGTGTCATAATGTTAGCCTATGTCTTCGTCGAGACGGCCGCACCAAGGAAGAACTGTGGTTCTTAAAGCATGTTGTTACCATTGAAGGCAAAAAGCTTCCGGAAGACCAC
>LDEF01000057.1:133077-144107 GCA_001455505.1 Leptographium lundbergii
ATGTTGTTACTATTGAAGACAAAAAGCTTCCGGAAGACCACCCTGACCGACTAGCATCACAGCACGCCCTTGCAAATGTGCTCTGGGAGAGTGGAGAAACTACAAAGGCGATAAAACTAATGGGGCATGTGGCGAAAATGTGGAGGAGTCGACCAAACCATCCTTACGGGCGTTTAGCTAACGAACGTCGAAAATGGATGGAAGAACATTATGTTTGTACGTAGATCTTGTACAATGGATATCATTCAGCTGCCAATTGTTGTTGGGAAGAGGGTCGTAGGTGTAAGATGGCGTAAAGAAGAGTTCTGCTATTTTTAGCATCAGGCCATACTAACACGACGACGGACTAAAACGACGTAGACGGCATACGCCATTAACGGCTTGTGTATATATGCTGTCCTGTGCACAGAACAACACAGTTACCATGGTTGCATCACAATGCAGCGTATCGATTGATCAGACCTCTTCATTGTCAACTTAGCAAACTCCATCCACGATCGTAAGAAACAAAATCGGCCCAAACTGTGTTTCTTCTTTACATCTTGCAGCAGAACTCGTGCTGGTCACATCTTTCTTGTCAAAAAAGTGGGCAGCCTAGGTCCTCACCAATTCCGGTGTGGACATGGGTGTTGCGTTGCTGCCAATTTCCCTCGTAGATCTCTTCGACGGTTCTGGGAGATTCAAGTGGTATTTCGCGCAACTTGCCGTTCTGGACATCCTTCAAATAGTCCAGATGGTAGGAAATGACAGGACGAGCCGGGTCTATCAGGAAGGCCGAGGGCAAAAAGAAGCGAGGCGTAATGTGGTGATGGATGGCGTCTCGAGTATGGAGGACAGCGGTGACAGTGAAGATGGCTTAGGACGTGTGACGGAAGATTTCCCCCTCTTCCTCGGCAGCTGGCCGGTACGAAAGTTTTACGTATCGGCGGGGCACCGGCAGCTACCAGATCTAGGAACGTCTGCTGGTCTTCGATAAAGTAGACAGCTTGCTCTTCCGTGACCATGTAATGCAGAGCGGTTCTTTAATTCGCGTAAGCCGCCGTTATGGTATCTTACAATGTCTTGGGTGCAATAGCTCTAGTGGGCGGGCCGGTTAGCGCTAGCTACAAACCCCGCAAATATGGCCGTAGCGTCCAAGCTAATATTTAAACTATTGTTAAAACAGCAGAGCTGATACGCAGGGTTCATGAAGGTGATGCACTGTGAGGAGTAGAGATGCCGCATTAGGTAAGGTATGAGTAGACTTGTGTGCTGTACAGATTACTAAGAAATAAATAGATATATCGAGACCCTTCTGGGGATCTGTTTAAGTACTAGTGTCTGGGCTCGCTTTTGTGTCTTCTGACCAATCACAGGGCCGTACGGCCCTGTTTGCCAGAAGCTGTACAGTGTGGCGAAGTCCCGTATTTGACAACTATCCTAAACAAGTCAGTGCTCTTTCCTTACGCATTAGGGAGTACTTAGAAGTACGTACAGAGCAATTAGACGAAATACGAGTATACGAGTAGTGATCGCACTGCTTTCGCATCTCGACGACATGTTACGACAACAATGCAATATTCGTCAAACCAAACTTGTAAGACGACTTTAAGGCCTTGCACAGAAGAAAGCCATCTCACACGCTTTGCCTCCAAGATCCATTCATTACAAATATCAGCACCATACGCGGTCATAACAACCATGCACACGCAAGCCGAATCCTCTACCAAAAAAGGCAAAAGGGCTGTGCTCATTGACATCGAAAACTATGACCACCCTGATGTCAAGACCACCACTCCTCGATTTGGCAGTAGCGGCAAGCAGATCGTGTTTAAGCCGCTCCAGGGCTGTGTCAACGATGTGCTGATGATGTCTCGTCGACATCATCGAAATCCCCCGGGAAAACATTGTCATGCTACTTTCCCCTAACCCTGAAAATGCGATCCTCCAGACTGGCGATGTGTACGAGGAATTCACCTTCAACATTATCGTTCAGAGGCTCAAGAACATGGATTTCAGCCGAAAGAAGCCTATAAAAGGGATCTCGTCTACGTCCATTATTCAGGTCATGGTGCCGTAACGACAACCATCTTCCCCGATCTGAAAGGAAGCGAAGACCCCGTCGACGAGGCTTTGGTTCCGTGTGATATTACGCGAGGCGGGCATTACCTGCGGGATCTCGAGATGGCTGCGCTTCTCGAAAACCTGGCAAATACACAGGGCTTTGTTGTCACTCTCGTGCTCGACTGTTGCCATCCAGGGGGGGCAATCCGCGGCGAGGAAGATGACGAGACCAAACTGGCCTGACTCGCGCCATCGAAGATATATACGAGTCCACTCCCGATGACGTTGAGAACTGCCTCGAGATGGATAGCATCCGGAGATGGGCAAAATCTGATCCCACATGGATCACCGACCCCACGGGCTACGTCATCCTAACAGCCTGCCTGGCAACGAGAAGGCTAAAGGGACAACAGGCATCCCCCGACACGGCCTTTTGACAGCTTAGCTGATGTACAGTCTACGAGACAGCCCCACCGACATGACATTACAGATGCTGTTTTAGGAGGTCCGCACCCGGGTTCGAAGAATCAACTGCTTCCAGACTCCGTGCCTAATTGGCAGTAGCGAGCGTTTCTTCTTTGTGAGGGAAACCCGCCATAAGACGTACGCCCTTCGAGTCTGCGCGGACGTCTGCATGACGCTGCTGGAGTCTCAACAGAGAATCACGTTGGGCAGCGGCGAGATGCACGGGATTTCTGTGGGCGACGGATACGCAGTCCTCGTCCGAGATTCTGAACTGGGAGGACTGATCGGACCGGAAGACGTGCTGGTGAAGATTGTGGTAGAAGAAGTGGGTAAGGACTACTCCTCTGCAAAGGTGCGATGTATTAAAGGACAAGCACGGCGGTCGGACGAAATCAGGCTGGGCTGTCCAGCCATCATAAACAGGGTCCAGCTGGCGAAAAACTTGGCTGTTGCGTTTGTAAGCCAGGATGCCGAGAATGGCGGCGAACCACAGGGGGAAAAGTTCCGCGAGCTGTGGACCAGGAATGGCGGCAGCCAGGTCTGGCTTGATCTGGCAGACTCGCCTTTTTCTCAGTCAGTATCGACAATGAGAACCACTTCTCGATATCCGAACGGGACAACTTGATCAAGCCGAGAATGGAACAGGCACTGGATCCGTTATCGGCCGAGGACATGGCGGCCAGCATGCCCAGGTTGATCTCGCGACTAGAGCACATAGCTCGGTTCACGGTAACCGGGGAGGTAAACGTGTTGAGCGAGAAAGTCACCAGTCGCCTTCTTACGGCACATCCGAAGTGTTCTATCAGCTATGTACCCCCCGAAAGGGAGATCAAAGGCAGGGGCCATGTTCGGGCCTCGAAAGTGAAATATGACGATAAGAGTCGACTCTGGACGATAAACGAGGGCGAGGTTGTCCAAACGAATTTTGAGAACACGGGTGACAGAACGCTGTACATCGTGGTGCTCTCGTGGAACCCGGAGCTGAGCATCACCAAGCTGTATCCCATAGACAACGTCAAGATATAAAACGATAAGCGCAAGGCAAAGCAAGTGTGTAGCATTCATCCCCGAAATAGCCCACGAATGTCTCACCCTCGAGGTCAAAGGTGTCAAAGTCCCCTTTGATCAAGTCAGATGGCGCAGTCTCATCAGACAGGGAGACTGCGATTTCACCCTCATCGTACACCGTACAGCCTCCAGCACACCGCTCCGAAGCCCGCCTTCTCCACCTTGCAGCCTGCGAGCCATGAGACGTTTACCCGGTGGTACTGCACCGCGAAGATATGCTCGCCAGGCGCGTCGTATTCGACATACCCGTGTTCTTTCCGTTTTGTCTTGGTCTCGACAGCCACGACACCGACGTCGGACAGTGCGAGCATAGGCAGCAGAGCAGGGGCGCCAGGGCCTGCGGCGGCAGCTAAGGCCTCAGGAGGGATAGCGACTGTCCCGCCAACCAGGTATGTTTTCTCCTACACCCTTTTTTGAAAACTCCCTCTTCTAACAGACTCAGGTTTCAGTAATTAAACATACTATCGATGCGAGCAGTTATGCCGTTTCTTCGTCGTATTAATGTTGTACGAGAAATCGAGAAGATTATTACAGCCGTTATAACACCAAGTTTTTGGTCGCTTTAAAGAGCTTGGAGGGCAATCTGTATTTGTGCTTCTATTTGTTGCGCGTTCATGATTACTGGTTGAGAAATTGGTGTTTGAAGGTGAGAAGTTGTTTGAAGGGGTTGGGGGGTATCATGCACTTTCGTTTCGTTGCGTCTCTTCTTCTTCTACTCTTTTTTTCTTTTTTTTCAAAATATTTTCCTTTTTTACCAACGACTACCAAAGGAGTTACATTTGAGACAACGTTATGATTCACCTGCCAAAACCAGTTACTTTCATCTTGTGGCCTGTTCATTGAACAGCGATGCGGAAAGCGTCCATCATTGGCGGAAGCCGCAGCAGGAAAGATCTCGCTTAAATTAGAGGAAAAATATCCGCCGAGAGATTAGAGGATCGACTTGGTCGTACTACACCTTCCCCTTTTAAGCCAATAGTGAGTGAATATCGTATTGTTGTTTAGAGAGTAATACGGATCCGGAAGCCTTTAAATATATGTATATATGTTTTATGAATTTAAAGAATAGACCACCAAGGCTAAGGTTATCATCTTGGGATATTAAGATCTGTCAAGGTGCCAATTGAAGAAATTGGCAATTGAACAGAGGTTGCATACTAACTATTAAGCATATCATAAATAGCTGACCTTGGTTGGACCGTGCACGTTCGTGCACGTTTTACTGGGATTCGTCCCATACTCAAGGCTTCAACCTCCCGAAATTCTTTATTGCTAAAACTACTTTGAGTTAGTGACGCGATTAAAAGGAGAGGTGTCAGGGCGCGTGCGGGGGATGCGCTTAGTCAGGAATACTTAGATAGGATCGCTTCCGGGAATTGGTATATAATTTGGACCCGTCGCTCTATCAATTCCCTTCCTTCCATCCCTGGACTAGAGAGAGGAGAACCAAGAACTTTACAACGTACACCGCACGTTTACATACGATACAGCAACCGATTTCCGATTTTTACACGAGATACCACGTTTCCCCTCACACCAGTGACTAGGGTCAAAGCGCTACCACCATGTCGGTGTGGGCTTTTATTCTACACTACATTCAATTCTCCACTGAGAGAACTCGTATTGCTGTAGCCGGTGTAACTGTATGTCATCCATCCAAGATAAAGAAAGGTCTACTAGGCTCTACTAGATCAATAAGGCAGGTCGTGTCGTGTCGAACTGGTTCAACACGAGGTGGCGGTCCTTGTCGGCTTGGCATATCGATGGCGACGGGATCTCGGGAATAGTATCATCGCGGAAGGCTGCGGAAGACTGCGGAAAGCTACGGTTATGATAGTCACTTCATCGTCGAGATACTCTGGAAAATGCTATAAGGAGCATGTTGGGACGTTACCATACGTATGCCATGTTGGGAAAAGAGGGCAACTTCTGCTGTGGCTAGCCAAGTCGAGTAGGAGGACATACTCCTAGACTCTTGCAACATGCGAGCAGACCTCCTTTTTATCACGTCGGCGCTGCTGCTCGTCGGCATCGATGGCTCCCGCGTCGTCCGCCGGACAGCGAGCGATGCATTGCCGGACAGCCAGCCGTCCAATAGGACGGCCGTCGCGCCCAACAAGTTCATTGTGGAAGTGCAAGCGGGCGCCGACAAGCAGGCGCTGATCCAGGACCTGGAGTCGCGCACCGGCAACAGAGTCGTCAACGTTTTTGACTCGCCAATCTTCAACGGCTTCACGGTCGAGTCCAGCAACGAGAACGCAGACACACTCCAGGCTATTGGCGCTGTTGCCAAGGCATGGCATGCTGGCATCGTCACGCTGGCACCAGTCAAGACTGGCTTGTTATCCATGGCCGGTTCCTCAAGCACTCCGGCGAGCAGTGGATCCTCAAGCGGCGCCGCAGACGGCTCCTTCGTGGTGCCCAGGGCTCCCAACTACAGCGTGCACCAGATGACGGGCGTGGACAAGCTGCACGAGGCCGGGATTTATGGGAAAGGCGCTATAGTCGCCATGATCGACACGGGCGTGCAATACGACCACGAGGCGCTCGGTGGCTGTCTGGGCCCTGGCTGCAAAGTGGCCAAAGGCTACGACTTTGTCGGAGACAACACGTACTGGCCGTATCCAGGCTACGACAGGACTCCCGACAACGATCCTAACGACCAGCAGGGTCACGGCACCCATGTGGCGGGCATTATTGCCGGAAACAGCAGCGTGTAAGTAGGAAGAAGAAAAAAAAAAAAAAAAAAAAAAAAAAAAAAAAAAAAAAAAAAAAAAAAAAAAGACAAGCAAGACGCGGCAAGCTCACTCTTCCGCATTACAGACTTACGGGTGTTGCCCCCGAGGCCACTTTGTACTCTTACAAGGTGATTGGCCAGGAGGGCGGCACGGAAGAAGACATCCTGATCCAAGCATTCCTTATGGCTTATGAAGATGGGGTAAGAACAAGGACAGATCAAGTCTTGTCTTTTTCCACCCACCTCACCTTCGACTAACGTCTCTGCAGGCCGACATCATCACTGCCAGCGTCGGCTCCGACGGTGGATGGAGCACCGACGCCTGGGCCACGGTTGCCTCGCGCCTTGTAGAGGCCGGCGTCGTCGTCACCATTGCGGCCGGCAACAGCGGCGATACCGGGCCCTTTTACCTGAGCTCTGGCGCGTCGGGCGAAAACGTGCTTGCCATTGCCTCTGTCGACAACACCGTCGCCGTTGCGCGGCCCTTTGGCGCCACGTTTGTCCGCGCGGACGGCCAGGCCAACACCACCGTGCTGGGCTACCGGTCGCACGACCGCCTGTTCCCGGCCGACGTGAAGGACTGGCCCATTGTGCCCATCAGCCTGGACACGACAGTGGCAGACGACGCCTGCCAGCCGCTGCAGCTGCCGACCAAAATCGGCGGGTACAGCGACCTGTCCCACGTCGTGCCTCTGGTGCGCGTCGGCGGCTGCGAGGACTACGTCAAGCTGGGGAACTTGCACAACGCCAATGCGTCGTGGGTGCTGTACTACATGGACGACGAGCCCATCATCGGCTGGTCCGGCGTGGGCTGGACCAACACGTCGTGGTCCCTGATCTCCAAGAGCGCCGGCCAGGGCATGGTCGAAGTCATTGCGGCTGGCGGCAACGTCACCGTCGACTTTGCCACGCACCGAAACGAGTCGCAGGTGGCCATGGAGGACTTTGGCGGCGGGCTGCCGTCCTCGTTCACCTCGTGGGGCGCCACGTTCGACCTGACCCTCAAGCCCGACATTGCCGCGCCCGGCGGCCACATCCTGTCGTCGTACATCAGCGACCCCGGCGTGCCCGCAAACGTCTACCACGAGCTCAGCGGCACCAGCATGGCCACTCCCTACGTGGCCGGCGTGGCCGCCCTCTACATTGGCCAGCATGGCAGTCTACGCGGCACCAAGGGCGCCCTCGATCTGCACGCTCGCATCATCAGCTCTGGCCGTGCCTTGGCCTGGTCCGACGGCACCGGCCGCGACTTTGGCCACCTCGCTCCGCCTTTGCAGGTCGGCGGTGGACTGCTGGATGCCGTGGCCGTGCTGGACTACCACACCCAGATCTCGGCGTCCCAGATGAAGCCCAAGATCTCGCTCAACGACACCCACCACTTCTCGCGCTACCACGACATTGACATTGTCAACACCGGGTCGACCGATCTCGAGTACACCTTTGACGTCGAGGAAGCCGGCGGGTTCGAGTCGTACTGGACGGCCGAGGCCGCCGACCAGGGCATTTCGATTGTCCCGCGGATCAAGGATCTGTCCGAGATTGAGCCCTTTAACATTTCCACGCCCGTATCGCTGCCGCAGGGAAAATTTGTCGTCCCGGCCGGGCAGACCAAGAAAGCACAGTACGTTGTTGTAAGAGAGAGAACTCGGCGTTTCCTACCTACAAACTAACAATTGTGGCTAGCTTGTCTTTCGATATCCCAGACGGAATGAACGCGACAAGAATGCCAGTGTGGAGCGGCAAGGTGGTCATCAAGGCGAGCAACGGGGAGCAGCTCTCGGTGCCCTATTTCGGTACGAAGACATGTCCACAGACAACGATAGGATCTGAAGGCCTAGTCTGCATGCGCTAACAAACATGTTTCCCTTTAGGAGTCGGCGCGAGCATCGAGCACATTTTTGGCGATGTCTGGTACTCAGAGGCTGGCTTTCCATTTTCAATGTCGGGCCTGAATAAAACGCACATTGAGGAGAAGTCGACGTAAGTCTTAGTGTCGTGGAGGGACGGAAAGTGAGAAAGCCCCACCTCTGACTCACCATAACTGCAGATACTCTTTCAACCTCTCGCTTCAGGCCCAGGACTTTCCCAAGATCCGCTGGGTCCAGCAATGGGCATCGACCGAACTTCGTTGGGATGTAAGTTTATACAGTAGCCTAGTAGACCCCAAGAACACAAAGGCCTGGCTGGATTCCAACACGCTAACACCATAATCACGCACAGATCTTTGATGCCTCATACGACGAACGCCAATGGAAGTACCCGCCCGTCGTCGGCCAGGATCACTTCGTCGGCTCCGTCGCCAGCTTCGACTGGCAGCAGAGCACCAACTACCCCAACTTCGACCCGGCAACCGACAACGCCAACAACACCGTGGCCTATCCTATGCACGAGGTGCTCCGGGACGACGTGTACGAGGCTTGGTGGCTAGGCCAGCTGGCCAACGGCTCGACCATTACGCCGGGCACGTACAAGATGCGCTTTGCGGTGTTGAAGCCGTTTGGCGACCCGACACACTCGGACAATTGGAGCATCTGGAAGACGCCGGACATTACCGTTGTGTAATGGGTTGTGGAGACGGCAGATATGATTTCCTCGAAAGTTGTTTATCTTTAGCTCGGAGAGAGGTAGAAACAAATAGCTCTGTCAAAAGGTACATGGATTTCTTGTGATTTCCTATTCATAGTGTCCTCAGTGCTAAGTCGATGATAAAAGTCTACGGAGTACTACGGAGTACTTTGTAAAAAGTGTCAGACACGAGTAGTCAGCCAAAGTACATATATGACGATAAAAGACAACTGTCGCACCTATACAAGCTCTACCATTCGCCTTTGAAAGAAAAAGTAGTCCAGCAAACTCCCATTTCCCCGCGGCCAAGGCTACGGTCTCTGTACGGTGTTGCGCCAATAGATTGTACGTCTTTAAAGTCTTTAAAAACCACATTCAAGAAGTCGACATGTCCAAGTCTTTCTGCAGCGTCCTCACTCAATCTCTCATAATGGTCATCTCCTCTTTGTACCCAGATGTTGATATCGAGATTCTGGAGCCCGTTAAACTTGCCCCATGTTGTGTATGTCGTCAACGATCCCATCCATCCCGTCCAAGACCAAGATGGGTTCAGAAACAAAGTAAGCACAACGGCGAATATGGTATCAGCAGAGGGAGGGGGATTCCCAGAAGGATTCCCAGCTGGAAGGGTTTGAGGCCGCCGTGAGTACAATGACTCTGGGTAGTAATCAAGCGGAATACCCCAAAAATGGCGTACTGGAAAAGGTATGGTTAAAAACATCTAGAGCATTCCAAGAAAGGCATTGTTAATGTCCTTGGAATTTGTAAAATGCCTCTCTGAATACGTTTGGGTGTGTCCACTCGCAAACCGAACTGCAGGTCTGCTTCTTGTGCATAATTCTAAAGAGATCGAAGCAAATAGCACAGAAAGCAGCCCACGCCAATGCAGGCGAATTGTGCTCCAATCCGTCTGCTAATTTTCCCAAGAATTGGCGGGCAAGATGCAGCTACCAATCCCAACAGCAGAACGAACAGGGCTAGGCTCTTAGAGAGGCTAGACCCATCGCTGAAGCAAATGAAGGGCCACCATGCATTCATGCTCGTATTAGCAACATATACGATTTTATGCCCTATGTACGAGTATGTACGATAGGAACCAAGCCTTTGTATCCAGAGTAGACTTTGGGAGGCATACTGTGTAGTGAACAGTCTTCGCGCAACGGACCCTTCCCCAGCCCGAGGCACCACGCACTGGCTGCGGGATGTCGTGACATGCACTCCAGCATATAATAGCGAGGGCGATAACAACATGATAAACGTGAGGGGTGGCACACAAACAGTCATGACCGAGGATCTGAACGGGATTACCGACCAAGGTCTCGAATAGAAAGGCGTTCAATATTTAACCATATTTTCCCCGAAACGAAGATGGGAAAATGCATACGGAGTACGAATTACAGAACACAGTCAGACGAGAAAAAATAGGCACAAGCGGAATTAAACAGACGCCTGTGCTCCGTAGAAGTTTGGTATAATTTCAAAAATTGCACCGTTAAATAATGCAACGGTGCGTCGGCCGGGAATCGAACCCGGGGCCTGTCGATGGCAACGACAGATTTTACCACTAAACCACCGACGCCAATGTTTGTTTAAATCTGTAGTGTCCGTTATGTAGGCGTTCTCAGTGCCTCCCCATTTTTCCGTTATTTTTTCTGTTTTTAAATGAGAGTTGCTAATAATGGCATTACGGAGTAGCATCTCTATTAATGAGGGGGTTGCTTATATCACCCTAAGGATTTGCTTAGATGATCCTAACGCTAGTGCAAAAGTGGAGACACGTAATACAAGAGCTACCAATTTGATCAAAAGATACATTGAATAACTAAGAAACTAGCGGGGTTCATTACGGACCAAAGACTACCCCCAAATCATACCTGCACTGCGACTGTTTCGCTCCATCTATTCCGCTGCATCTGTTAAGACAGCCAAAAGGTCCGCCTCAGTCGCCTCCGCTATACGCTTAAACGAAGAACCCCTCGGGCGAGATAGACAGCAGTTGTTTTTCCTTAGCCAATTTTACGACTTTCGCGGATCAGTCACGTACCGGAAACCATTTTCCGGACAGTTTCTCAACCTCGACACGAAGCCTACCAACAATTCCAACACACGTCCATTCTCGAGTTCATCACTTAGATGGAAGACCATTTGCAGG